>PVKU01004821.1:0-137350 GCA_004027475.1 Anoura caudifer | reverse complement strand
ATAAGTTCTTTAGCTTCTACATTTCCCACACTATTCTTGCCCTCCCCCATCTATTTTCTCTCTACTGTCTCTGCTACTTGTTCTCTGTACCTTTTCCCCCTCCCTCCTCCTCCCACTCCCCTGTTGCTAACCCTCCATGTGATCTTCAGTTCTGTATTTCTGTTCCTATTCTAGCTGTTTGCTTAGTTTGCTTTTGTTTTGGGTGTCGTTGTTAATATTTGTGAGTTCGCTGTCTTTTGACTGTCCTATTTTTTATCTTCTTTTTCTTAGATAAATCCCTTTAACATTTCATATAATAAGGGCTTGGTGATGATGAACTCCTTGAACTTCACCTTATCTGAGAAGCACTTTATCTGCCCTTCCGTTCTTAATGCAAGCTTCGCTGGATAGAGCAATCTTGGATGTAGGTCCTTGACTTTCATGACTTGGAATACTTCTTTACAGCCCCTTCTTGCCTGTAAGGTCTCTTTTGAGAAATCAGCTGACAGTCTGATGGGAACTCCTTTGTAGGTGACTGTGCCCTTATCCCTTGCTGCTTCTAGAATTCTCTCCTTCATTTTAATCTTGGTTAATGTCATTATGCTGTGCCTTGGTGTGTTCCCCCTTGGGTCCAACTTCTTTGGGACTCTCGGAGCTTCCTGGACTTCCTGGAAGTCTATTTCCTTTGCCAGATTGGGGAAGTTCTCCTTTATTATTTGTTCAAATAACTTTTCCACTTGTTGGTCTCCCTGTTCTCCTTCTGGTACCCCTATAATGAGGATGTTGGGATGTTTAACGATGTCCTGGATGTTCCTAAGCCTCTCCTCATTTTTTTTGAATTCTTGTTTCTTCATTCTTTTCTGTTTGGTTGTTTATTTTTTCCTTCAGGTCCACACCATTGATTTGAGTCCCAGTTTTCTTCCCATCACTATTGGTTCCCTGTGTATTTTCCTTCATTTCACTTACTGAAGCCTTCATTTGTTCATCTAATTTGTGAGCAAGATCAACCAATTCTGTGAGCATCCTGATCACCAGGGCTTTGAACTGTGGATCTGATAGGTTGGCTATCTCTTGGTTGCTTAAAAGTCTTGGCCCTGGTGCTTTGATTTGTTCTTTCATTTGAGCCATTTTTTTTTTTGGTCTGGTCAAGCCTGTTACATATGAGGGGTGAAGCCTTAGGTGTTCACCAGTGCAGGACAACCCAGTCACAGAGTTGTGATGCTGTATGTGGGGGCGGGGTCAGGGAGGGAACAATGGCACTTGCTCCATGCTCTCTCTCAGATTTCAGTCCCCTCTGTGAGGCTGGGAGTTTCTCCCGGCACCTCAACCCCCACAAGTGTTTTCAATTGGTACAGGGAAGTATATGTTTTCTATTATGAACATTAGCACAGTTTTACAATTGTCAATCGGGCCATGAGACTACATAAAGTTGCTCTGACAATCTCTAAGAACTCCTATCAGGAGCATAACAGGATTAGTTACCATAACAAGAGGAAGTTCTAGAAATCACCAGTAAGTTTCAAACACTATAAGCAGGAAGCAGAGGATCCAGGTCCTACAGAACAAGCCTAGGGTCAATAAGGAACTGAACATAAAGGAAAACCAGCCAGAAGAGGAAAAGGCCCTAGATGAGTTTTAATGTTCTACTAAATAGGGCCAATTTCAGGATCTCATGAGTTAGGTGAAGGCTAAACTTTCTTGTGGGCTGAAATATGTCCACAGCTAGACCAAGAGGCAGAACAGGGAGACCAAAATAGGAACTTAAATCCTCAGGTGAGCCAGAGTGGAATACAGAGGGAGGAATCTGGGTCACCAGTCAGCTATATTAAAAAACCTAGAGAGTCATTATTAAAAAATCAAGTTAATGGTGCCACTTCCTAGCAATAAAGATACCATGGTAACAGAGGACTAAGATAGTTCTAAGGGCTTATTCAAATATTTAACATCAGAAAGGGCACAAAAAATAATAAAAGGGTCACCTATTAGAATGTCCAAAATCCAGAATGGTGGCAACAGTAAATGCTGACAGGTATGTAAAGCAACACAAACTCTCATTCACTGATGGTCAGAGTGCAAAATGTTACAGCCACTTTAGGAATACAGTTTAGTGGTTTCCTACAAAACTATACATAGTCTTACTATATGATCCAGCATTCATGTTCCTTGGTATTTACTCAAAGGAGTTGAAAATTTATGTCCACACAAAATCCTGCACATTGATGTTTATAGCACATTATTCATCATTGCCAAAATTTTGAAACCACAATGTCCTTCAGTAGGTAAATGGATAAATAAGCTGCGATACATCCAGACAATGGAATAGTATTCAGAACTAAAAATAAATGAGCTATCAAGCCAGGAAAAGACATGGAGGAATCATAAATGCAAATTACTAAGTGAAAGAAAACAATCTGAAAAGACTACATATTGTATGATGCCAACTATATGACATTCTGGAAGAGGCCAAACTGTGAAGACAATTAAAAGATCAATGGTTGCCATAGAGAGGCTCAGGGGTGAATAGGCAGAGCATAGAATTCTTAGGGTTGTATAAATACTCTGTATGACATTATAATGATAAATATATGACATTATATAGTTGTCCAAATCCATAGAATGCACAATACCAAGATAAAATAAAGGGTTTGATGATCTGGGGAATTAATATGAGATAGAAAGTGCTCTGACCTGAGTCAGAAGACCTTGTTTCTAATTATGATTCTGCCATTTACAAGCTTTGTGACACGGGGCAAGTCCCTCACCTCTGAAGACCTCAATTAGCTTTGCTTGCAAATGCAGTGGATACTTCTAGACAGGAGATATCAAAGATACTTAGAATTAAAGAACTCTAAATTATTCAACTTAAAATTGTGATTGTATCACTTTATAAAAATACTAATAGCTCTTTCTTTAAAACAAGCCCCACAGGTACTCAGCATTTAGCATTCTCTTTCTGGAATATGACTTCCAGGAGACTCTTGTTAGTCTGGCAAGCTTTTCCTGAAAAAAACTTTTGTAGAGTACAAAGAAAAAGAACATTTAACCCATGCATTCAGATTGCTAGATTGAGTTTTAATTCTTACCCCATTGGCATTTTGTTATAAAGGGCCATACACAATATGTGACAGTTCATGGAGCAGTGTGTGTGTGTACTGTGGTAGGCCAAGGAATCAGAGACTTGGAAGACCTAGGTCCTAGTCCATATTCTTTTCTCTTTTTCTTTGTTTTAATCCTCACCCAAGGATATGTTTATTGATTTTAAAGAGAGAGGAAGAGGAAGAGAGAGAGAGAGAGAGAGAGAGAGAGAGAAACAGAGACAGGGAGAAAGACATAGACAGAGAGACATCGATCAGTTGCCTCTTGTATATGCCCCAACTGGGAATCAAACCACAACCTTTTTCTGGTCTACAGGAAAATGCTCCAAACAACTGAGCCACCCAGCCAGGTATAAGCCTTGTTCTTAAACAAAATGACAAATTACCTTAAGTGATTTAACCTCTGCTTTTCAGCTTCCTCATCTGCAACTATATGATGGTGAAAATAATAGCAGTAGTTATCATTTGTTGAACACCTGCAATGGGCCAGGCACTATTCCCAGTACTTCAGATATGCATGATCTCCATACCTCACAACAGCTCTCATTATAAGGTATTATCATCCTCATTTTGCAAAAGTCGAAACTAAATTCCAAAAAAAGATCTTCATTTTCTCAAAGTCACCCACTAAGAGTGGGATTCAAACCCAGGTCCTTCTGACTCCAAAGCATGTGCCCCCCCATTATTCTACATTTCCTCCCATTATATAAACTGGAGAACCTCTCAAGTCTCTTCCAAGTCTGATACTCAGGTAATTTTAGGACCCCAGTGTTCATGTGGCTAGGCTTACCTAAAACATAAGCAATTGAGCAGTCCTGGCAAGCTCTGCTCCTTTATTTTTACCAACAGTCTTATCTTTTTAAAAGATTGCTCATATTTTCATTGAAGTCCTTGAACAATTAAATCTTAGAAAAATGAGCTCAAACACTTTTGCATCTTTCTAAAGCCTTAGTTAGTCCTTCCATTGAATCAGGAGATAAGTGAAACACCTGATTTGAAACAGATTTCTGGCTTGAGAGAAAATGTTAAACCCCCTGGGAACTGAGTGCACCATCATTACAAGTGTGTTTTTCCCATTGAAAACTGCTCGAGTATGTGGCTGCCTCTGAGTGTAGAGGTGTGAGATAAAAGGAAGCTCCCAAACTACATGAACACTTTTTTATGACATTCCACCACTAGAGGCTCAATCTCTTGGCCTTTGAAGGGTTCATTTTTTAAAGAGGTCCCTATCAAAATGATCAAATCTGTGAATGGATAATACCTTAAAATTAAGGGTGGGTAGGAAGCAAAATTAGTTGCTTTCCAGACAAGATTATAAGTCCACTATGGGATGGAAGCATAATTTAAATTCCCAAAAGAGGTAAGAAGGATTTTTGCAGGAGAGAGAGGAGTGAGAAGTGGGAAGGTGTTGAAATGGGAGAAACAATGGTCAGGAATTAGAGACTCGTTAACTTTCATACCTAGAGAAATCCTGGAAAAAAATCAATTGACAAAGATTTTAAGGTACACAGGGCACTCTATGAATCTGACAATGAATAGGATGTCAGACAAACCAAAATTCTTCCTATGACAGATTGACAAGTTCAGTGGTTTGGAGAAATTAACAAATGTAGTATACATCTGATGGGCCTTTGTATTCTGCCCCCATGGTGAAAGAATTAATTGAGGTCTTGAAACAGCTTGGCAATAGTGGGACCCCAGAACTGAATCAGAGCCAGATCTCAACACAGGTGCTGTAATTACATGGTCAACGAAGGCCTATCACAAATGGCATTTGTCATTTGAGTTCTGTTACTGTTGTTTAGGATTTAAGAGAATTCTTACATAGACTTTTAATGTCTCACATAGGAACTTTACCTCAGCTCTGAACCTTCACTGCCAGTGTACTGAAACACACCTAGTATTTTCCAGCTGTAAATAAACTAACTGCCTGTCAACCAAGGAATGAGTATGAAATAGAGATAAGTTTAAGTCAGAGATTAAATGAAAAGCTATGCTCTTTATTTATAAGCAAAAACTATCACGAATAAATGATATTGGAGTTAACAAATCCACATTAGAGCAAATCCAAAAAACATAAAATCTTTTCTCTGTTAATAATTTTTGCAATAATATATAACCTCTCAAAGACAGATTTCTTTTCAAATCCCAGCCCTGCCAGGTGCTGTTGGTCAATAACTGATCTGCTCCATAAGGTCAGTTATGCACAAGGCTGCTTGGTTTTCTCTTTAACATATTTGAGTTCTTATAATTTTATCAGGGTAAACATAATCCTTTCAGTTATACTCAGCTGTCTGACCAAGGTAGGCCCAGTATGATCTCATTTTATTATAAGTCCCATCTCAGATCCCCCTGAGACTGCATCTAAGAGATAGTGGGCTAGGGTATTGTTATGGACTAATTCATAATATGTGTCCTCCCCAAGTTCAAAGGCTGAAACACTAACACTTCAGGTAACTATATTTGGAGATGAGCCATTATGGGGGTAACAAAGCTAACAAGAAGTCATAAAGGCAGAGCTCTAATTCAGCTTGAGTGTTGTCCTTATAACAAGGGGAAGAGAAACAGGGAAGGTGTGTACATGAAAAAGAGCTATGTGAGGTCACATTAAGAAGGCAGCCATCAGCAAACCGAGATGAATGTCCTCAGGAGAAATGAAATCTGCTGGCACCTTGATGGTGGATTTCTAGCCTCCAGAGCTGTGAGAAAAATAATTTTTGTTTAAGCCACCCAGTCTGTGGTCATTTGTTATGGCAGCCTGAGATGACTAAGACATGTTGAAGAGTTAGGCCAAGCTGGATTCAAAGCCCATCACTTTTTATCTGTAGAGTGCTAAGCAAGTCACTGCATCTTCCTGAGTCTCGGTTTCCCCATCTATAAAATGGGGAGAAGAGAGAGGGAAGATGGTGGCATGGTAGGAGGGAACAGATTCCACTTCCCCCTACACAGGGGGGAATAACCTAGCCGATCTACAGAGGAGCAGATCAAACAACCAACAGTACCACAGCATATATGAAAGTAGGAGAAAAATTGTAGCAGACATTGAAAAACCAGATGGTAAGGAGAGTACTTCAGGACAATAAGGGCCCAGGGATCAGTGCGGTGACCAGGGTGGCTGCAGCCCCAGGCCCAGTGCTTGCCAGGACTGCCAAAGGGCTCTTAGGAGAGCCCTTTGAGAGAGAGCTGGGTCAATCCCTCCCCAGCCTAACAAGGTTTGAGCAGCACTGGGAGAGACCTGGTTGGTTGCTTGAAGTTGCAGAGAGGGGAATAAGGACTGAGTGGAAAACACACAGGGGCTGTGAGCACCCACACATAGCCCTGGGAGGAATGTGCACCCGTGCCCACAACTGGAGGAGGGAGCTTTGTGGAAGACCCTGAGCCCATGCCCATGTGAACTCAGGGAGCACGCGTGCACTCTGCAGGAGATCTGGAGCTCACACCTGTAAACCCAGGAAGTGCGTGCTATCCGTGGGAGAACTGGAGCCCCTGTCCATGAACCTGGGGTGAGCGTGCGCAATGCAGGAAACTCAGATCCCACACCTGTAAATTCGGGGAGTGTGCACACGAACCATCCATAGGAGACCAATTGCTCACACCAATAAACCCGGGGAGTGTGCACACTCCACAGAAGGCAAGGAGCCCACGCCTGAGGCCCTGTGGAGAGGTGCTGGGCTAGCACTAGGGAGAGTAGCCCAAAGCTACTGAACAGGATACCAGTTGCCCCTCAGCCTGCTGCAGTCAGCAAGACCAGAAAAACTGGTTTGGCCAGTTTGAAACCAGCAAGAGGTTTTTGTTGTTGTTGTTATCTGTTTGTTTGTTTTGTTTGTTGGTTTGCTTGACTTTTTAAGTAATTTTTTATTTTTTATTATTTTTCATCCCTCAATTCCTTTTGCTTCTCCTTCCTTCTTCCTTGTTTTATTCCTTCTTCCTTTTTCCAACTTTTTCTCTTCTTCCTTCCTTTCTCTTCTTTTTTCTTTTTTCTTTTTCCTCTTTTAAAATACCCACGAGTAAGACAAAAAAACCCAGAACTGTAAAAAGACCAGAGTTGGAACCAAAGAAGAGGCATCCCAACAGCTGAGACTGTGGAACAAATTTCATTTTGCTATTACAGAGAACCTGCAAGTTATTGCATATTTGTATTATTATTTTTTCATTATTCTTACATCTTTTATTTGAACAGTATTTTTGAATTTCTCTTCTTTCTGTTTAGTCTTCTTTGGTTGGCTGGTTATACTGTATTGTTTGACAGGTTTCCCCTGTTCTCTTATTCATAGTATATTGCTAATTTACTGTCCTTCACTCCACTTGTGTTCCATTGGCACACTACTCAAGGTCCTATACTCCCTATTCTTGTTATCTAGATCTCATAGATTCTATCATGTGATTGTCACTCTAATATTATTGTAAGTAATGGATTTTCCATACAATTGTAAATACTACACAACACCCCTCCCAGATGCTAGCGCACTTCATGGTTTCCTGAACTCTATTACTGTAGTGGTTAACTCTATTTTCTCACATACTACACCTATTTACTATCCTTTACTCTCATCTTACCTCAGAATATGACCTCCCACAAACTCACTGCTTTCTAGATCCAACTCACAATCTTTCCCTCCCCAACAAGACTCTTCTTTCCTTCCATCTTTTCTAAAAAGTGGCTAGATGGGTGGTAGATCACAGTTAACAATATACCTAGCCAAAGGATCTCACATCTCTTCTCTATCAGCTGCTACTGTAAATATCATAGAACACTCTCTTGCTATCTTAAACCAGTTTGCCTTACCCGCCAACTGATCACAAAAAAAGAATAGGTGGAAGCTGTGAACACCAGGATACCCAAAGGAGACTGCACCACTGAATCTCACAAGTATTCTAACCTACAAGTTCACACCATAAACCCAGGGAGCCAGAACAGATCAATTTAAGAAGCTGAGACTAACAAGAAGAGTCTCACAAACAATCAGAAGACAAAGAAACAATCCCTAAATGAAAGGAAAGTAGGAAGCCTCCAAAAGAATGCTAAATGAAGTAGAGGCAACTCAACTTTCAGATACTGAGTTCAAAGCAATGGTTATCAGGAAGATCAATGAGCTCACAATGAGCTACCAGAAACTACAGGGAAACTATAATGAACTCACTGCAAACTATATGAACATTGAAAAAGGAAATAGAAACTATCAACAAGGCACAAGAGAAAATGAAGAATACAATTTCTGAACTGAAGAACACAATAGAAGGAATCAAAACCAGGTTCAATGAAGCAGAAGATAGGATCAGCGAATTGCAGGACAAAGTAGAAAAGAACACCCAGAGAGAGCAAGAAAAGGAAAAGTGCCTTAGAAAGAATGAAAAGGGATTAAGAGAAATGCAAGACAATATGAAACATAATAATATATGTATAATACCAGAAGGAGAAGAAGAAGAACAAGGGATAGAAAACCTATTGGAAAAAGTCATGATGGAAAACTTCCCTAATTTGATGAGAGAAAAAGTCACACAAATCCAGGAAACACAGAGTCCCAATCAAGAGGAACCCAAAGAGGCCCACTTCAAGACACATCATAATTAAAATGGCAAAAGTCCAAGGCAAAGAGAGAATCCTAAAGGCAGCAAGAGAGAAACAGGAAGTAACATACAAAGGAACCCTGATAAGGTTCACAGCTGACTTCTCAATGAAAATGCTCCAAGTCAGAAGAGAATGGCAAGAAATATTCCAAGTAATGAGAACCAAAGGCCTACAACCAAGACTACTTTACCCAGCAAGACTCTCAATCAAGATAGATGGCCAAATAAGGAACTTCCCAGAGAAAAGAAGTCAAAAGAATATACCTCCACCAAACCAGCTCTCCAAGACATGCTACAGGGACTGCTTTAAGGAAAGGAAGGAAGGAAGGAAGGGAGAGAGAGAGAGAGAGAGAGAGAGAGAGAGAGAGAGAGAGAGAAGCAGAGGTACAAAAATGGCAATGAATGAGTACCTATCAATAGACCCACCTAAGGACAAAAGACCTACACAGACTCAAAGTGAAGGGTTGGAAACAAATTTTCCAAGTAAACAGTCAGGAAAAAAAAAAGCTAGAGTAGCAATACTCATATCAGACAAAATAGACTTCAGAAAAAGGGCCATAAAGAGAGACCCAGAAAGTCACTTAATAATACTCAAGGGAAGAATCCACCAAGAAGACATAAACATTGTAAATATATATGCACCCAACATAGGAGCACCTAAATACATAAAGAAAATCTTAGAGGACTTCAGGAAAGATATTGACAGCAACATAATTATAGTAGGAGATTTCAACTCCCCACTATCAAAAATGGACAGATCTTCCAAACAAAATATCAACAAAGATACTGTAGCATTCAACAATGCACTAGATGAAATGGACTTAATTGATATATATAGAGCCCTTCATCCCAAAGAAACTAAATACACATTTTTTACAAATGCACATGGAACTTTTTCAAAGATAGACCACATCATAGGACACGAAACAACCCTCAACAAATTCAAGAAAATTGAAATCATACAAGCATTTTCTCCAACCACAAGGGACTGAAACTAGAAACCAACCCCAAGGGGAAAAACCCAAAATACTCAAAATCATGGAGATTGAATACCATGCTATTAAACAATGAATGGATCAAGAATGAAATTAGGGAAGAAATCAAAAAGTTTCTGGAAACAAATGAAAATGAACTCACAACAACCCAAAACTTATGGGACACAGTGAAGGCAGTTCTCAGAGGGAAGTTCATAGTGATAAAGGATTACCTAAAAAAGAAACATTTCAACCAAACAGCTTAACCCTATGCCTACAAGAACTCGAGAAAAAACAACAAAAACAGCCCAGAGCAAGTAAAAGGAAGGAAATAACCAAGATCAGAGCAAAATTAAATGACATAGAGACTAAAAGCACAATTCTAAGGATCAATGAATCCAGGAGCTAGTTCTTTGAAAAGATAAAATCAACAAGCCTTTAAGCAGGCTCACTAAGAAAAAAAAAAGAAGACCCAAATAAACACAATCAGAAATGAAAGAGGGGAGATTACAACTGACACCACAGAAATACAAAGGATTGTAAGAAATTACTATGAAGAACTCTATGCCAAGAAATTTGAAAACCGAGGTGAAATGGACATATTTCTAGAAAAATATAATCTTCCAAAACTCAGTGAAGAAGAAGCAGAAACCCTGAACAGACCAATAACAGCAGATGAAATTGAAGCAGTAATCAAAAAACTCCTGATACAAAACAGCCCTGGACCGGATGGTTTCACAGGAGAATTTTACAAAGCATTTAAGGAAGAACTAACCCCCATGCTTCACAGACTATTCGAAAAAATCCAAAAAGATGGAAGACTCCCAGACTCTTTTTATGAAGCCAGCATCATCCTAATCCCAAAACCAGATAAAGACACAACAAAGAAAGAAAACTTCAAGTCAATATCGCTGATGAACATAGTCACTAAAATCCTGAACACAATATTGGCAAACCACATCCAACAATACATTAACAAGGTGATACATCATGACAAACTGGGATTCATCCCAGTGGTGTAAGGATGGTTTAATATTCACAAATCAGTAAATGTAATTCATCACGTAAACAAAAGCAAAGACAAAAATCACATGATCATATCAATAGATGCGGATAAAGCATTTGATAAGGTACAACACCCATTTATGATAAAAACACTCAGCAAAGTGGGAATAGAGGGAGCATTCCTCAACATAATAAAGGCCATATATGAGAGACCGACAGATAACATCATACTCAATGGGCAAAAACTAAAATCTTTTCCACTAAGATCAGGAACAAAACAAGGTTGTCCACTTTCACCATTTCTATTCAATATAGTATTGAATGTTTTAGCCACAGCAATCAGACAAGAAAATGAAATAAAACGAAACTGTCACTGATTGCAGATGACATGGTAGTGTACATAGAAAATCCTATATACTCAGCCAAAAAACTGCTCAACTTAATAAATGAATTTGGCCAAACAGCTGGATACAAAATCAATATCCAGAAATCAAAGGCATTTTTGTATACCAACAATGAAACAGCAGAAGCAGAAATCAAGAAAAAAAATCCCATTCAATGTAGCAAAAAGAAAAATAACATACCTAGGAATAAACCTAGCCAAAGAGGTAATACATCTGTATGCAGAAAACAACACAACACTGAAGAAAGAAATCAAGGAAGACACAAACAAATGGAAACATATACCGTGTTCATGGATCAGAATTAACATCATCAAAATGTCCATACTACCCAAAGCAATTTACAGATTCAATACAATACCTATTGAAGTACCAATGGCATATTGACAGATGTAGAACAAACACTTCAAAAATTTTTATGGAACCATAAATGACCCCAAATAGCTGCTGCAATTTTGAGAAAGAAATGCAAAGTAGGAGGGATCACAATATCTGATACCAAACTGTATTACAAGACCATTGTAATCCAAACAGCCTGGTACTGGCATAAAAACAGGCACAGGGACCAATGGAACAGAACAGAGAGCCCACAAATAAACCCAAGTCTCTACAGTCTATTAGTATTCAACAAAGGGGCAGCAACATAAAATGGAGGAAAAATAGCCTCTTCAACAAGTGGCGTTGGGAGAACTGGACAGCTACATGCAAAACAATGAAACCTCAGCACCAACTTACACCATACACAAAAATAAATTGAAGGTGGATAAATGATTTAATATAAACCATGACACCATTAAAGTCCTAGAGGAGAACATAGGCAGGAAAATCTCTGATATTTCATGCAGCAACATGTTTACTGATATATCCCCTAAAGCAAGGTACATAAAGGGAAGAATAAACAAATGGGATCTCATCAAAATAAAAAGCTTCTGCATGGCTAAACAAAACAGTATTAAAATAAAAAGAGAACCAAGTGTATGGGAAAACATATTTGCCAATGATACCTCAGACAAGGGTTTAATCTCCAAAATATATAAAGAAGTTACACAACTCCACTCTAAGAAGACAAGGAACCCAATTAAAAAATGGGTAAAGGGCTTGAACAGACACTTCTCCAAGGAGGACATACAGAGGATCCAGAGACACATGAAAAGATGTTCAATATTGCTAGCTATCGAAGAGATGCAGACTAAAACCTCAGTGAGATACCATTTCACACCAGTCAGAATGGCCATTATAAACAAAGCAACACACAGCAAGTGTTGGAGAGGTTGTGGAGAAAAGGGAACCCTAGTTCACTGCTGGTGGGATTACAGACTGGTGCAACGACTGTGGAAAACAGTATGGAATTTTCTCAGAAATCTAGAAATGGATCTACCTTTGACCCAGCAATGCCACTGCTAGGACTATATCCTAAGAACCCTGAAACACCAATCCCAAAGAACATATGCACCCCAATGTTCATAGCAGCACAATTTACAATAGCCAAGTGCTGGAAGCAACCTAGATGCCCATCAGTAAATGAATGGATCAAGAAACTATGGTACATTTACACAATGGAATTCTATGCAGCAGAAAGAAAGAAGGAACTCCTACCCTTCGCAATAGCATGGATGGAACTGGAGAGCATTGTGCTGAGTGGAATAAGCCAGGCGGTGATAGACAAATACCATATGCTCTCACCTTTAACAGGAACATAAACAACAAAACAAACAAACAAGCAAAATATAACCAAAGACACTGAAATAGAGAACAGGCTGACAGTGATCAGACGGAAGAGGGGAGGGAATTTCATAGGAAAAGGGAAGGTTTTACAGGAACAAGTATAAAGGACACATGGATAAAAACTTGGGGGGTGGAAATGGGAGGGAGGTGGGGAGGGATGGGTGGGTTGGCTGGGAAGGGAGTAAAGGACAGAAAACTTTCCTTGAACAACAATTTAAATAATTTTTTTTTAAATGGGGAGAACAATATCCTCTGGTGCTGGCAGTGTGAAAACTAGCAGTAGGTATGTACACTGACAGTAATATATGGTGCCCTCAATAGCTGGGCATTGTTATTAGTACCTTTAATTCAAATATTTGCCTAGAGTCTGATTTATTTTTATTTAAGTTAAGGTTTTATTGGCTTAACCAAACCAGAGAGGCTTACTTTTAGTTAAAACTCAGCCTTTAAATCTCAGATAACTTCTTGCTGTGTTTGAAGTTGCCATACTTCCTTCCCAAGCTCATTTGAGACTGCTCTGTCACAGTGACAGGCAGAAAGCTTCCTGAAGTTTTAAATGCACTCGCCTACATTAAAAAGGATTCTCACAGTTAATTCCCCATTTTAACTGGCTCCTTTCAGAAGTTCATGTCTCAAAATTAAGATATGTGTATTTGGGTCAGAGCTATGCTCACTCTCACTGCACTGACACATTTCTCTCCACAGCCATGATCAGTCTTCCTTTCTCATCACAGTTAGTATCAGGCTGTACCTCCCACAAAGGCAATGCATTCTAAACCAGCACATTGACACTGGACCAATTTGACTTCACTTCAACAGACACCATGAAGTGATAGAGACATGTAATAAATGTAATTCTAACATTTACAGTAAAAAAAGCACACAAGACTGTTTTGCTATTGTCTCCTTAATCAGAGATAAGTCTTGCTTGTTTTAGAAACTGGTAGGCAGAAAATATCCAACAAAAACTGAAATACATAAACCTAGGTCATCAGAATTAAAGACCAAACACAACTCACTCCCACGATCATGGACAAACACATGTATCAGATGAGATTCACCATAAACTACTGTTGTCCTAGATAATTAATTATTAAAGTAAGAAGGTTTTCCTTGGAGGAGGCCATTTGTGGCCAGGAGAAAAATGAAAATATTTGAATTACTAAAATCTAGCATAACATCAGATAGTCCTCAGTTCAAATCCCATCTGGGCTTCTTGCAAACTGTGTAAGTTGCAGATTATAGGTGTTAATAAATACTGGCTTTCTTTATTTCCCTTCACAATAAGGCAAAGTTTTATTGTCCTGACACCAAAAATAAAACCATACAATTTTATTTATCCTCTATAAATTTATAGATGATGCTCTCTTTAAAGGATTTGCTGATTTTTTTCTTCATGATCCAGATATTAGTGTTTACTTCCTAACATACTCCTCAAAGAGCTGGACTAGATGGTTAAATGCATGGGTAATTAATGCTTATAGTATTTCAATAACAAGTTATCATACTATGCTGATGGGTACAATGGGTTTGCTATTTATAGACTTATGAGGCACAGAGAGAGCTCTTTCTTTATACAGTCCCTGAAGTCATTTATCCATTGTGGACGAGCAGAATTGCCATAAAGGTGGCAGATTCAGTAAAGGATTCTGGATAAGCATAAGTTACCAGGTCTGGATCAAAAACAAGAAATGGCAGAGTAAGGTGCCAAAGGAAGGTCAAAAATAGAAACCGTGGTCATTTGGCCAGACAAAGTCAGAAACACGCAGAGTGGGGAGAAAGTCTCAGCCCCACTGAGTTGGCTAAATTGAACAGCCACATAGACACCTGGCACAGAATCTTAACTGTTCCCTGTCACTGATGCCCTTCCAAAGGTTGGGCACTAATCCGGGATTATTTGAATTCTATTAATTCCTGTCTCTTCCAACTAATGAAGTATATCTGGGATTAGCAGATATGAACTTTAATCAGTGGGAAATCAGAGTGAAACATGGTGATTTCCTTTCACCCTGAGAATAGACTCCAGAAGCACTTATGCAATTTTGCTAAAAGACACACAGGAGTGAGGCTCTTGGTTGAGCCAATTCACCATAATAGTAGTCACTTGGAATCAGGAATCATGATTTTTTCCAATTTATATCCTCAAAGCATTCAACTCTGCATACATCAAAACAACTATAGTGATAATTATTAATAAATCATTGTTAAACCGCATTTCATTCCTAGCTGTTCTTTATGATCCACAGGCTGAGTATTGGGGTTGGGTGACATAAACCAAGCTCCAAAGCTTAATCGCTACACAGTCAATTCTCTCAGCTTAGCCTCAGAATGATCTTTGTGGAGCTATTGGGGATCCTATAGTCAATATCACAAACTCTTCTAAAGATTAATTACAATTGACAAATATAACCATTCTTGCTGTCATGTAGGATGGGTAGACTTTTGTGGTGGTCTTTCCTAAGCTTTAATGTATACCAGAATAGCAGGATTAATTTTAAAGTACAGGTTTTCTGACCCCACATCAAGGAATTCTTACTTGTTAGGTCTATCTCAGGAATCTCCAATGTCACCAAGCACCCCAAGTTGATGCAAATGGTCTATGGACCACATTTTGGAAAATACTGGAATGTATATGCATAAGGAGAATAGAGAAAAAGAGAGAAAGAAAGAGAAAGAGGAAAGGAGGGAGAGGGAGAGAGAAAGAGAGAAATTCCTCATTTCAAACAAACCCATTGAGTCTTTCTGCAGAATGTGCATTTGAAACAGAACCACAGGAGTATTCTAAACACTGGATTTGGCTTGCCCACTGGCCTAGGAATGACATACAATGTTAAACTAAGGACATTTAACACCAGGTATGCAGGTCACGTGCACAAACTGCAACATCCCCACCAACTCTTGGTCTTTGGTTCTTTTGCAGATTCTAATCAACTGTGTGCCTGTCAAGATATATCTGGGGTCAGAAAAATACAGCAAATGATTTGCACTATTTAAGCATCAACATGTCACCTGCAGCAGCATCTTGGCATCTGCCTGGACATTAAGTTGAATATGAAAGGTCAAACTTTTTGAATATTTCTTAAAATACTCTTTTTTCTAGGCCCCCAACTAACACATGCATCATCACTTGGACATTTGAGAGTCTACTATGTATTAAGCTATTGAGATACCAAGCAATGATAATAGTACTTAACATGTATTCACTTCTAAGCACTGTACTAAGCTCTCTATATGCCTTGTCTTGTCTGCACAACAATCCTACACAATTCCTAGGAAACACTAATGTTTCCATGTACAGACCAAAAAGGTGAAGAAACATATCCAGAGCCACACAGTAAAGAGTAGAACTGGGATTTGATGACTGGTCAGAGCACACATGCTTAATCACTCCACTGTCAATTCAATCAACACTGGTTATAGATTAGCAGTTCTCAAAAACCGGTCCCCAGGCTGACCTAAGACTCTGGCTCTTATTTCTTTTTTGGAAGTTGCTTCCATGGATACTCATGGCTAGAAAACAAAGGGCAGAATATCAGATGCCTGGGATCAGGATACTATCTCAAGGCCTCAGTTCAAGGGACTGAGGCAGACCTTCCAATGCTTGGGCCCTACCCATATGTAATGAATCAAAACTCAGGTTCAGGCTAATGTGTTTTAACAACTCCTCCAGGTGCTTCTATATACTCTAAAGTTTGAGAAGTGCTGGATTAGAGAACTGGATATGGAATTCTATGAGCCTTAGCAACTGATTCAATCCGTCAACTCTTGTGAGCACAGTTCCCCACTGGAGAAGTAGAACCTCAAACCCAATTGTCCCTCCTGGTCCACAGCTTTTATTTTAGAGGATACTTTTTCCACAAGTGCAATAAGAACTGACAAACACTACCCTTACTGATGACTGAAACTATCACAGAGGCATCTATTAGCTCATTTACTCACTCATTCAGTCCTCAGGTATTTAAGAACATAATGACAGCCATGTACATGGAAATCACACAGCATATGGGACTGAACTTTGAGATGTGGTAGGAGCACTGACCTCTTGAAAGGCTATAACTTGATATAAGCAATACCTATATCACTTAAAAGGACTCAAGTAATGAAATCCTCCAAGAAGTATTATAACCACACAACCAGAGCATACTGATCTGTTAATTACTGGATCCCAACACAAATGTGCATGGAATATGAGATAAAGTCACCCAAACACTAAAATTCAATTCCATATTCCCCAGCCAAGTGCCAGCCAGAGGCAATTGCCAAATAGCTTTTTTTAATCATCCCCCATATAGTGCTAATAAATTGCCATAACAGGTGATTTTACTTCAAAGTTTAATCACCAAAAGCCTAACACCTGAAAAGACACTTTTAAAACATCCCAGGAAGACCCTTTGAAAGCTAGGTGATATACAACACTGATTCTAGAAGGTAGCTCCATGAGGGCAGAGATATTGGTTTTTATTTTGTACCCTGGTATATTTCAAGGACCAAGAACAGTGCCTGGAATGCAACTGATACTCAGTAATTTTTTTCTGTGTAATTATTCTGGCCTGTGGTAATTTCACATAACCTGATATAGCTATTCTTTTCAATAAAGGTGATTTGTCAAATTTGGTAACATGTCACTTTGTTTTTATTCCTTTGTAAGGCTCTTTATATAAAGGAATATACCTACATCACTTAAAAGGACTCAAGTAATGAAACCCTCTAAGTATTATAACCACAAAACCAGAGCACACTTTGGAGGAAATATATATATAATATATGATATATGTATATAATATGTGATATGTGAGATGTGATATGTATCATATATAATGTATCATATATATAATATATATTCCCCAAAGAAAAGTTCCTTCATATAAAGAACTAAATATATTTCTTTCCTCCAAAACCCATGATTAAACCATTTAACCAAGTTTTGGCTTCATAAACATGGTTATGCTACTTAAAACGTATACCCATTGAATTTTGAGCAATAAGCCAAGAATTAGCTTTGAAATAATTAGCCACTTAAAAGTACACAAGCCAGTCCTGGTTGGTGAGGCTCAGTGGATTGAGTGTCATCCTGCGAACCAAAAGATCACCATATTCCCAGTCTAGGACACGCGCCTACATTGTGGGCCAAGTCCCTAGAAGGGGGCATGACAAAGGCAACCACACATTGATGTTTCTCTGCCTCTCTTTCTCCCTCCTTTCCCCTCTCTCTAAAAATAAATAAATAAAATCTTTATTTTTTAAAAAAGAAAAAGCACACAAGCCAGATACAGTTTCTAGTCTCTAGAAAGTTTTCCAACTGGAGCAGGTCTGGTATTCTGGCTACAAGCCACGCAAGCTGAGAACCTAGGAAAGACAAATACCAATTAGACTCTGCAAATACCAGGTTGACCTGAGAAAGGCTCCAGCACTCTGTTTCTTTTTTGGCAGCTGCTGCCATGGATACTAACATCAGGGGTAGAAAGCAAAGGGCAGAATATCAGATGACTGGGATCAGGATGCCACCTCAGGGAAGGAGCTCAGGGGGCTGAGACAGGAGTGGCAAGGAAAAGCAAGACTTTGCTTTCATATACTTGCTAAAGAGGAGGCTCTTGATAGAACCTGTGGCTCTTGGGAAGGTCTTGCTACCCCTTACCGGAGCTCTGCTGAGTTCTTTTATCCTAAAGCAGGGATTTCAAACTCATTTTCACCAGGGGGCCACATCAGCCTCGCGGTTGCCTTCAAAGGGCCGAATGTAATTTTAGGACTGTATAAATGTAATAACTACTCCTTAACTAGGGGCAAGGAGCTCGGAACTGCCGCCAGGTAAAACAAGGTGCTGGCCAGATAAAACAAGGTGGATGGCCAGATTTGGCCTGCGAGCCTTGTGTTTGCCAACTGTGGCCTAAGCACCTATGACAGTTCAGGCAGAATCCTAATATTAACAAATAGAATTCATCTGGATAGGCCTTCATAAGATGACTAATTTGATACAGCTGAGACCATGGAAAGTTAAGCTTTCAGGGTACACATTGGAAGGCTGAGTAACTTCCAACCTATAGAACTGTGCAAGGGTATGCTCTTTACCCCATTTATTAACTAAACACCTACACACACACACACACACACACACACACACACACACACACACGCACGCACGCACAATTACCTTGTAAACAGGGCAGAAGTGGGCATTTGTGACTTGACTTTATAAATATGCAAAAATCAGGCATATAGTTTCATCCGTCTTTTCGGGAAGCTCCAAGTTCTCTTCCCTGCCCATGGACTTGGCTAGTTGGGGCTTGCTCTTGAGATGCATAATTTCCATTCTCCAGTAACCTTCAGACAAACAGTATTCTTCCACAATGTGTAACATTCTTGAGTTTACAATCCATTTGTTCCTCACTCTACAGAATACATGCTTAGCTAGGATTTTCAGTAGATGAAGTATATATGTTTGCTATGGCTGCTGTAAGAAAGTACCACAAATTTGGTAGCTTAAATGATTGATATGTATTGTCTCACAATTCTGGATGCTGGAACTCTGAAATCAAGGTGTCAGCAGGATTGGTTTCTTCTGTCAGCTGCAAAAGAGAATCTGTTCCATGCCTCTCTCCTAGCTTCTGGTACTTTTCTAGCAATCTTTGGTGTCCCTTGGCTTATAGAAACAGCACTGTGATCTCTCCTTCATCTTCACAGGGTATTCTCCCTGTATGTGTCTGTCTCCTAATTTCCTCTTTTCAGGACACAAGTCATATTGGATCAATGCCCATCCTAATCCAGTATGACCTCATCTTAATTAATTACATTTGCAGTGACCCTGTTTCCAAATAAGGTGACATTCTCAGGTACTGAGGGTTAGGACTTGAACTTTGGGAGGATAGAATTCAACACACAACATCAAGTATCTAAATAGAAAACTTTTGTTTTTACACTCACTTTCACAAAAATATTCTCAATGGATTCATTCAGGTATAATTCTCAATTCAATAGATAATACAAATTGCATTAGATAAAGTAACAAATATTTTCAAATGCTATAATTAAAGAAAAACTAATTACTTTAGTAAGAATCATCAAAAAAGGCGCAGAATGTGAAGGCAAAGTAGTGTTTTTCATTACTGTAACAATAGATTAAAGGGATAAAGAGGAGACAATAATGATTTAGCAGAACAAAACACACTGGATTAAAGTGAACAGATTTCTACCAGCCTTTCACCATCCCTAAGATATTGGCAACAGGAGAAAAACCAAATATATGGTTACATAGACCCCATTTCCTTGCACATTGTGGAAGCTGCTGGCTCTTCAAAATGAAAGATTGCTCTGAACTGAAAGAAGGAAAAGATACAAACACAGCTGTGGCATTTGCAAAATGCAAGATAAAACAGGCAAACAAGATGAACAAACCCAACAGCAATGGATGGGGGTGGAGAGCACCAAGGAGACATTTACTGGAATTTGAAGACACTACAGTCTGCCATTAAGGTGGTGCAAAGCTAATCAATTCCCCTTTCAGTGATTCGAGAAGGGAGGCAATGAGATGAGGAGTGTCCAAGAGGCAGATAACAAGCCAGCCAGCCAAAAGGCTTTTCAGGGAGCAATTATGCTATAGTTTAGAGGTTGTTCCTTAGCCTTGTATTTCCAGAAACTCAGTCTCGTGTGTACTTCCAAGTGGGTCAGATTCAGGAAGAATGACTCATGCTACCAAATTCACAACAGACTGCTGTGCAAACCAAAACATGCATGTATTCATTTAGGGGGCATTTCTTTACAGAGACCAAACTGGGGTATCAGTATGTGTGTGTGTGTGTGTGTGCATGCTCTGTTCTAACCTTTTCCTGATATTAAAGTACCACAGGCTCGAATTCATCATCAGAAAACTGCAGTATGTGCATGAACTCAAAGCTCAGAGGAGAAGCTGTTCTTCAAGGATATTTTACACAGACCAGCCTCTCAACTGAGAAAAGGTCTCCCAAATGTCTGGAATGTATATGATTCCAAGAATCTGTCTGAGTTCCTCTGGCCCTGGTCACTCTTTCCATAGTAACTATCATTTTCCTGTTGGCCTATTCTTTCCTTCCATTAATACCACTGATCATACAAAAACCAAATATTCTCTCTCTTCTTCTTGTCTACACCCCCAATATTCTGTCTCTATTGTGTGCTGGTTATATGAGTCAATATCTTATAACCTCAGATTTCTTTACTATCACCTCCATATGTAAGCTTCAACCCAATTTAAAAATTCAGTATTTCAAATTGCTGTTTGTTGAGATGCACACACACACACATGCACACCTCAGAGATATTGTGGACTCAGTATTAGACCACCATAATAAAATATCATAATATTTTTGCTCATAGATGGTCTTGCCTGTAATTTGTAAAAACTGCAACACCTGAGAAGTACAATAAAACAGTGCAATAAAATGAAGTACGCCTTTATGTGTGTATACACACACACACACACACACACACACATACGAGAAAGAGTACTTAGATCTGAAGTACTTAGATCTTAGTACTTGCTCTCTTGGGCATATCCTTTATACTCCAGAATCCAGAGAAAGAAAGAGAGAGGGAAATGGTGGGATGGGGGAGAGAATGAAACCTGGCACAAGTGTCAGAGTTACAGGTGAAATAAAAACACCTAGGTTACACAATGACTTTGGCTTCCGGATAGATACGGCCCTTGGTCTCCATAGTTTGTGTACCTACTCTCTAGTTACACCTTCCCAGGCTGTCCTGCAAAGTGCGTTTTCTAAAGCAGGCTCCATTACTCTTTGCTGATTCTCTGTCCCCTTCTCCAGACTGTTTCTCTCAGATTTCGGTGATGGCTGCTGGTTGCATGTCATCCATGCTCATGGGATTTTATTAAAGTTGAGTTTCATATGGCAATAGCATTCCCAGTGAGATGGCCATGGCTATGCTGTGCTTTATTGCCATTTGTTTTTCCTGATTAGAATGAAAACCAAACAAATGGATCATTCTTTCTAAAATTTCTCTCTATCCTAGGGACTCAGTGGAATTGCTGCACAAAGCCAGGGGCTGCTCTGCCAGAAATCAAAGTCCTCTCACATTGGGACACTGGTTTTTGCCCAGTCATAAAGGGAACCTTCAGAAAGGCTGATGTCACAGAAGATGGGTAGGGGTCAAGGAGTCCTCTATGATGTACCTTCTCCCTTATCATAGAAAAAAATGAAAACACCTTCAAAATCTCCTTCTTCATCCACTGTCAACTCAAGTTACCAGACATTGACTGAGCACCCATAGGTACTATGGGGTACAAAATGATTAATGATAAAAGGTCAATGCCCTCAACAAACTTCAAGCCTAGAGAGGAAGATGTGTACTTGAATAAGTCAGAAAGGCAAGACAGTGGTTGAAGAGCGGCACAAAATACTGAAAGAATACAGAGGAGAGAACAATTACAGTGATTAAAAATTATTTTGTGAGTGTGGCAGGCCAACAGACTGGCACCATTTTTTTTTTCAGAGCAATGTTGAAACACATCCTGTCTGCTTCAATAAAAGTCCACAGCTTGACTGTCTTTTTGGTTGAAACAACAAGGTACTTTGCCAGTATGAACAGAAAGATCAGAAACTCGAGGTGGGAGGAGGGAAGATATGGTAGGAAGAACAAGAGGTGGGAAACATTTGATTAATCAAAATAGGAGTATTCATGCCTCAGTTTTCATCCAAGAAGCACTGCTGAGAAAAATGAATACAACTGAAAGGGATCTGAGAAATCATCTCACTCAACCACCATGTAATACTTGAGTCCTCTTCCAAATATCCTTGCCAAAAAGATGCCCCCAAAGGAGATATCAAAAAGCTTTATGAGAGAAAATATCATTTCAATATGGTCCTCAGAACATTGAATTTTGATGCTTGAAAACAAAAAGTAAGGATAAGGTGACAAAATCCTAAAAGCTATAAGAAACTGTAGGGCGTTTGCAGAGGATAAATGTTGCAGGCTGGATGGAGTGCTAAAAAACACAGGGGAAGAATACAGAAATGGGTGAACATCTTGGTAGGAGTCTAATCACAAAGGCTTTTTAATACCAGGCCAAGGAGTCTGGACTTGATTCAATAGGTAACAAGGAGTCATTGAAGGTTTCAGAGCAAAGGAGGATATGATTTAAAGTGGATTTAGATTAATATGGCAGTACAATGGAAAATAGACTGTAGAAGAGAGAAACTGAAGGCAAAAAGATACTTTAGGAGACACGTGCAGTAGCCCATTAAAATAAAAACGTACAAATAAGCTTTGGTTGTGGTAGAAAAGTGCATCCGGAAAAGGGATAGAATTTCATAATTATTCTAGATATGGGAGCTAGTGACCAGTGGTATGTGTGTGTATGTGTCCATCCAACATTTAAAGATTTTTGAAGAGCTAGAGCATCTACTATTTCCTTGATCCTTGCAACAACCTCATGGAGTAGGTAAGTCAGGAATTTTCTTCCCCATTTTCTAGGTAAGGGAATGCAACCAGACATTCCAACTTATGAGAGGTTAGTGTCAAGTTGAATAAAATCAGTCAAAGGGCCAGAACAGGTGCCCAGGCCTCTTAGAAACCTTCCCCTTTACATCCACATTCCTATACTTCTACTCCAGGTTTTGCACAACCTTCTGCCAATAAGAAAATTTCTCTTTGCTATGGTAAATGATCTTTCTTATAAAAATTGTTCTTATTTGCTGACTATAAATTGCTCATGACAAACTAATGAACTTTCATTAGCTAATCCCTTATCTTCAAAACAGCTCTAGCTTGAGGTGATCCATTCCCCATAGCTCTATAATCTCACCTGAGCCATATTGCTGTCTGGATGAAATACACCTAAGGGAAAACAACCTTCACTCAGCCTTCCCACAACGTGAACAGCCACTTGGACACTGTAGTAAGGAAAGCCAGTACTAATATTAGAACAAACAGTACCCCTTTAATCCACTGTTGATTCTGAGGATTTCTACTAGAAATAAAATGAAAACTTAAAAAAAATCCATGCAGGGCTATTAAAATTGCTTCCAAATGTAAAGCAATGTTATTACTCACCACCAAGCACGGCCTGGCCTGGAGAACAGACATCAATGGACACAGAAGGACCTACGAGACCAACTCGAAGCAGAAGACAGCAACAGTCCCCAGATAAGGACAAAATAAAGGGTAGTACCAAAGGCTGGTAGAAGAGGTTTCAGGAATGTATCAAGAGACCTTAGAGGATGTTCCAAAGGCCATATTGTGGGAAGGAAACTGAGACTGAAAATCACATAGTTCAGGCAGAAATAAAGGTACAGCAACATGGGTTATGGATAAGACCATTAATTCAGTGACTTTCCCTTATATAAACGGTAACGTTAGGACCTCCTAATGTCTTGAAGTAGCCACTCAGGCCTGTTCCATTCATAACTCTTTCTTTATAACCAAAACTATTCCTGTCTTTGTCTTTATGCTTTAGCAATGATTCAAGACATATAGGATTTTAGGTGCTGGTTTAGAAATTTGGGATAAAAGCATCAACCACCGAGAAAATGGGGTATCTATAAAGTGCAGCCATGGGACACACTGCGTTTATCCCCACCCAGGGCAAAAGTGCCCCAGTGCTATGGCATAGTGGGAAAGGAATTACATCCCAGTCTATTCTTCTTATCCCTGCACAAGCCTTAGCCAGTGTTTGTAAGCACACTGCTTAGAAATACAGCAATGCTTTCTCACTATTTTCTTTTTTTTTGTCTTTTAAAATTTTTATTCAATACTTGAGGCTGTTATTTTAAAATGGCATTGATTTATTTGTCATGTATAGTAGCACATCTCCCCAAAATGGCTGAATACTAATTCTATTTTTTCCATTTGTTTAGTATTTTATTTTGTTTTATCTTTTAATATATTTTATTGATTATGTTATTACAGTTGTCCCATTTCCCCCCTTCATTCCCCTCCACCATGTGCTCCCCTTCCCACCCACATTCCCCCCTTTACTTTCTCCTATTTTCAAAAGTTTGTATTGCCTCTACAGAGTCCACTCCAGCCTTTCAGCATCACCAAAGGAAACCAAGTGAACTGCTTAAAATAATTATCCTTCAAGCCTCAAGCCCATCTATCAACCCACCTATGACAGAACTAGACCTTTTGATGACGTTGATTTTCTGACCCTTTGGCTTCTCACTAGGCAGTAGGAAGTGGTGCATAACTGGCCTTGAAATTTCTTCAGGGTAAAAGAGTAAAACAGCCATAAACCTCACCTTAATTAGCAACTGATTATACTGACCATGTGCATCCATTTTAGAGCTTCCCACTTCATGGGTTTTCACTCCATTTACCTTTCAAAGCCCATCCTGTTGAATATGAAATTTAGCACAAGCCAAGACTTCTCAGCAGCTGACATCAATACCAATTTGGAAGCAAAACTAGAGAAATACAGATCCCATGCCAGCATTGAGGATTGAGTGAAAAATCTACTTTCTCTCTTTCCCAGAGAATGATTGGGTTGGACATTTCTTGAATTCTTAGCCAAAACATGGGATTTTCTCCATTTCTAAAATGCATTTCTACAAAATACTTTTTTCAGTGAATTTCTGTAGTTTAGCTTTGCAGCAAGGGTGATTTCACTAACCAATCAATAAGAATCTGAGTGCCCAAAAAGATCAAGACAGCTCCTAAGCACTGAGAAGCTGCAGAGATTAAAAAACTGAGGATCCCTGTCTTCAGGGAGCTTAGACTTTAGTAAGCACATAAGTAAGACTTGCACACACTATTAGCACAATGTTGAAGAAATACATTTCATCAATTTAGAGAAAAAAGAGGGGAGCAAGAAATTTCAGGTTATGATCAGATTAAGGAAGACTTTCATGGGAGACAAGTCATTTGAGATGGACCTTGAACAATGAGGAGGATAAATCCGGGGTAGGGGTAGCCCCAAAATAAAATGCCTTCAGATCCCAGCAGAGACTATAAGGGAGTCCAGATGTAAGAAAAAAACAAGTGGCAAAATCTATGCTGAATGAATCAGAGTACATCCCCATTTAAAAACAGTATGGATGGGAGAAAGGAAGATGGCGGCGTGGTACCAGGGATCAGATTCCACTTCCCCCTACACATGGGAGAAAACTCTGGCCGATCTAGGGAGGAACAGAACAATCAACCAGCGGAAACACAACATATTTGAAATTAGGAGATCAAAGGATGTAGCAGACATTGAAAAACCAGATGGTAATGAGAGTACTTTAGAACAATAAGAGCCCAGGGATCAGTGCTGAGACTAGGGCAACTGAGTCCCCAGGCCTAGTACTTGCCAGGCCTGCCACAGGTCTCTAGGGAGAGAGCCAGGTCTTCACACGCGACCATAGGCACTCACGTTCGACAGCAGATGCCTGCACAACCGGAGACCTGTAGCCCATGCCAGGAACCCGGGGTGTACGAGCAATCCATGGGAGAATCAGAGCCCATGCATGTGAACACAGGGACTGCGCATCATCCATGGGAAACGTGGAGCTCACTCCCGTGAAATTAGGGTGAGCGCACGGTATAGGAGACCCAAGCTCTCAACCATAAAGTCGGGAAAGTGCTTGCTCCCCAGGAAGCTCAGAACATATGCCCGAGGCCCTGTGCAGAGAGGCACTGGGCTAGCTCTGGGAGATCTAGCCCAAAGATAATTGAGTGCTGAACAGGGAGAAAAGCGATACCATCACACCTCGGCCTTTGCAGCCAGCAAGACCAGAAAAACTGGCTTGGCAACTGTGAAAACAGCAAGAATTTTTTTTTGTTTTGTTTGTTTGTTTGTTTGTTTAAATAATTGTCTTATTATTTTTCATTATTTTTATCTTTTTAACCCCTCAACTCCTTTTCCTTCTCTTTACTTCTTTCTTGTTTTATTCTTTCTTTCTTTCTTTCTTTCTTTCTTTCTTTCTTTCTTTCTTTCTTTCCAATTTTATCTCTTATTCCATTCTCTTTATTTCTTCTTTTTCATTTTTTATTCCTCTTTTCTTTTTTTAGATACCCACAGTGAGACAAAAAAAAAAAAAACAAGGAACTGTGAAAAAAACAGAGTTGGTCTCAAAGAGGAGGCAGTCAAACAGCTGACACAGTAGAAACTGTGACCACCAGGATACCCAAAGGAGACTGCACCACTGAATCTCACAGGTATTCTAGCACAGAAATTCACACCATAAACCCAGGGAGGAAGAACAGATCAATTTAAGAAGCTGAGGCTAACAAGAAGAGCATAACAAACAATGGGAAAACAAAGAAACAATCACCACATGAAGGGAAAGGAGGAAGCCCAAGAAAGAATGCTAAATGAAATGGAGGCAACTCAACTACGAGATATTGAGTTCAAAGCAATGTTGTCAGGAAGCTCCATGAGCTCTCAATGAGCAACCAGAAACTACAGGGAAGCTATGATGAACTCACTGCAAACAATACAACATGAAAAAGGAAATAGAAACTATCAACAAGGGCCAAGAGGAAATGAAGAATACAATTTCTGAACTAAAGAACACAGTGGAAGGAATGAAAAGCAGAATTGATGAAGCAGAAGATCTGATAAGGGAGTTGGAGGACCAAGTAGAAAAAAACAGAGAGAGAGAGCAAGAAAAAGAAAAGAGTCTCGGAAAGAATGAAGAGGGATGAGGAGAAATGCAAGACAATATGAAATGTAATAATATCCATATAACAGGGATACGAGAAGGAGAAGAAGAAGAGCAAGGGATAGAAAACCTATTTGAAAAAGTCATGATGGAAAACGTCTCCAATTTGATGAGAGAAACAGTCACACAAATCCAGGAAACACAGAGCGTCCCAATCAAGAGGAACTCAAAGAGGCCCACTTCAAGACACATCATCATTAAAATGGCAAAAGTCCAAGACAAAGGGAGAATCTTATAGGCAGCAAGGGAGAAAAAGGAAGTAACATACAAGGGAGCCCCGATTAGGTTAGCAGCTGACTTCTCAATGGAAACACTCCAAGATGGAAGAGAATGGCAAGAAATATTCCAAGTAATGAGAACCAAAGGCCTCCAACCAAGACTACTTTACCCAGCAAGGCTTTCAATCAAGATAGAAGGCCAAATAAGGAGCTTCCCAGGCAAAAGAACTCTAAAAGAAATACACCTCTACCAAATCAGCTCTGCAAGAGATACTAAAGGGCCTGCTTTAAGGAAAGGAAGGAAAGGAGAAAGAGAGGGAGAGGAACACAGGAACAAAAATGGCAATGAGTAAGTACCTACCAATAATAACCTTAAACATAAATGTATTAAATGCTCCAATCAAAAGACATAGAATAGCTGAATGGATAAGAAAGCATGACCCACACATATGCTGCCTACAAGAGACCCACCTCAGGACAAAAAACCTACAGAGACTCAACGTGAAGGGCTGCAAACAAATCTTCCAAGCAAATGTACAGGGAAAAAAAGCCAGGGTACTAATACTCATATCAGACAAAATAGACTTCAGAAGAAGGGCCATAAAGAGCGACCCAGAAGGTCACTTCATAATACTCAAGGGAAGAATCCACCAAGAAGACATAAACATTGTAAATATATATGTACCCAACACAGGAGCACCTAAACAAATAAAGAATATCTTACAGGACTTCAAGAAAGATATTGACAGCAGCATAATTATAGTAGGGGATTTTAACACCCCACTGTCAAAAATAGACAGATCTAAGCAAAATATCAACAAAGATATTGTGCCATTGAACAACTCTCTAAATGAAATGGACTTAACTGATATATATAGAGCCCTTCATTCCAAAGAAACTAAATACACATTTTTTACAAATGCACATGGAACTTTTTCAAAGATAGACCACATCATAGGACACGAAACAACCCTCAACAAATTCAAGAAAATTGAAATCATACTAAGCATTTTATCCAACCACAAGGGACTGAAACTAGAAACCAACACCAAGGGGAAAAACCCAAAATACTCAAAATCATGGAGATTGAATAGCATGTTATTAAACAATGAATAGGTCAAGAATGAAATTAGGGAGGAAATCAAAAAATTTCTGGAAACAAATGAAAATGAACTCACAATGACCCAAAACCTATGGGACACAGCAAAGGCAGTCCTTAGAGGGAAGTTCATAGTAATACAGGCCTACCTAGAAAAGATAGAAACATTTCTAACAAACAACTTAACCCTAAGCCTACAAGAATTCGAGGAACCACAAGAAAGACAGCCCAGAGCAAGTAGAAGGAAGGAAATAACCAAGATCAGAGCAGAATTAAATGACATAGAGACTAAAAGCACAATTCTAAGGATCAATGAACCCAGGAGCTGGTTTTTTGAAAAGATAATCAAAATCAGCAAGCCTTTAAGCAGGCTCATCAAGAAAAAAGAGAGAGGACACAAATAAAAACAATCAGAAATGAAAGAGGAGAGCTTACAACTGACACCACAGAAATACAAAGGATTGTAGGAAATTACCACAAGGAACTGTACACCAAGAAATTTGAAAAACTAGGTGAAATGAACAAGTTTCTAGAAACACATGATCTTCAAAAACTCAATGAAGAAGAAGCAGAAAGTCTGAACAGACCAATAACAGCAGATGAAATAGAAGCAGTAATCAAAAACTCCCAACACACAAAAGCCCTGGACCAAATGGTTTCACAGGAGAATTTTACAAAGCATTTAAGGAAGAGCTAACCCCTATCCTTCACAGATTATTCAAAAAAGTCCAAAATGATGGAAGACTCCTTAACTCTTTTTATGAAACCAGCATCATACTAATCCCCAAACCAGATAAAGACACAACAAAGAAAAAAAACTTCAGGCCAATATCGCTGATGAACATAGATGCTAAAATCCTCAAGAAAATATTGGCAAACCACATCCAACAATACATTAAAAAGATCATATACCATGACCAAGTGGATTCATCCCAGGGATGCAAGGATAGTTCAACATTTGCAAATCAGGAAATGTAATACATCACATAAACAAAAGCAAAGACAAAAATCACATGACCATATCAATAGATGCAGACAAAGCTTTTCATAAGTTACAACACCCATTTATGATAAAAAACACTCAGCAAAGTGGGAATAGAGGGACCATTCCTCAACATAATAAAGGCCATATATGAGAGACCTACAGCCAACATCATACTCAATGGGCAAAAACTAAAATCTTTTCCACTAAGATCAAGAACAAGACAAGGTTGTCCACTTTCACCACTTCTATTCAATATAGTATTGGAAGTCTTAGCCACAGTGATTAGACAAGAAAAAGAAGTAAAAGGCATCCAAATTGGAAAAATAGAAACAAAAGTATCATTGCTTGCAGATGACATGATAGTGTACATAGAAAATCCTATAGACTCGGCCAAAAAGATGATCAACCTAATAAATTAATTTGGCCAAACAGCAGGATACAAAGTCAATATCCAGAAATCAAAGGCATTTTTGTATACCAACAATGAAACAGCAGAAGCAGATATCAAGAAAAAAAATCCAATTTGATATAGCAAAAAGAAAAATAAAATACCTAGGAAGAAATGTAACAAAGTAGGTAAAAGATCTATATGCAGAAAACTACACAACACTGAAGAAAGAAATCAAGGAAGACACAAAGAAATGGAAACATATACCAACTTCATGGATCAGAAGAATTAACATCATCAAAATGTCCATATTACCCAAAGCAATTTACAGATTCAATACAATACCTATTAAAGTACCAATGGCATATTTCACAGACATAGAACAAACACTTCAAAAATTTATATGGAACCATAAATGACCTCAAGTAAGTGCTGCAATTTTGAGAAAGAAGAGCAAAGTAGGAGGGATCACAATACCTGACACCAAACTGTATTACAAAGCCACTGTAATCAAAACAGCTTGGTACTGGCATAAAAACAGGCACATGGACCCGTGGAATAGAACAGAGAGCCCAGAAATAAGCCCATGTCTCTATGGTTAATTCATATTCAACAAAGGGCACAGCAACATAAAATGGGGTAAAAATAGCCTCTTGATCAAGTGGTGTTGGGAGAACTGGACAGCTACAGGCAAAAAAATGAAACTCAAGCACCACCTTACACCATACACAAAAATAAATTCAACATGGATAAAAGATTTAACTATAAGCCGTGACACCATTAAAGTCCTAGAGGAGAACATAGGCAGGAAAATCTCACATATTTCATGCAGAAACATTTTTACTGATATGTCCCTTAAGCAAGGGACATAAAGGAAAGAGCAAACAAATGGCATCTCATCAAAATAAAAAGGTTCTGCATGCCTAAAGAAGACAGTATTAAAATAAAAAGAGAACCAACTGTATGGGAAAACATATTTGCCAATGATACCTCAGACAAGGGTGTAATTTCCAAAATATATAAAGAACTTACACAAGTCCACTCTAAGAAGACAAGCAACCCAATTAAAAAATGGGCAAAAGACTTGAACACACAGTTTTCCAAGGAGGATATACAGAGGATCCAAAGACATATGAAAAAATGCTCAATATCGCTAGCCATCAGAGAGATGCAAATTAAAACCACAATGAGCTACCACTTCACACCAGTCAGAATGGCCATCATAAAACAAAGCAACAAACAACAAATGTTGGAGAGGTTGTAGAGAAAAGGGGACCCCAGTTTATTACTGGTGGGATTGCAGACTGGTACAACCACTATGGAAAGTAGTATGGAACTTTCTAAGAAAACTAAAAATGGATCTGCCTTTTGACCCAGCAATCCCACTGCTAAGATTATATCCTAAGAACCCTGAAACACCAATCCAAGAGAACATATGCACCCCAATGTTCATAGCAGCACAATTTATAATAGCCAAGTGTTGGAAGCAACCTAGGTGCCCATCAGTAGTTGAATGGATAAAAAAACTATGGTACATTTACACAATGGAATTCTATGCAGCAGAAAGAAAGAAGTAGCTCCTACCTTTTGCAACAGCATGGATGGAACTGCAGAGCATTATGGTAAGTGAAATAAGCCAGGCAGTAAAAGACAAATACCATATGATCTCACCTTTAACAGGAACCTAATCAACAAAACAAACAAACAAGCATAATATAACCAAAGACACTGAAATTGAGAACAGGCTGACAGTCACCAGAGGGGAGAGAGGAGGGAATTTCATTGGAAAAGGGGGAGGGTTTAGAACAAGTATAAAAGACACATGGACAAAAACTACGGAGGGTGGATATAGGAGGGAGGTGGGGAGGGTTGGAGCGGTGGGCTGGGATGGGAGTAAAAGACAGAAAACTGTATAAGAACAAGAATTAAAATAAAAAATTAAGAATAAATAAATAAAAACAGTATGGATATTCCTCAAAAATTTAAAAATAAAATGGTCTTATGATCCACCAATTTCACTCCTGGGCTTTTATCCAGAGAAATCTAAAACAGTAATTCTAAACGATCTATGCAGCCCTATGTTCATTGCAGCATTGTTTACAATAGCCAAGATATGGAAGCAATCCAAGTGCTCATGAAGACATGTAGATAAGAAGATGTAGTACACATATACAATGGGATATCACTCAGCCATAATAAAAAAATAAAATCTTACCATTTGAAGCAGCATGGATGGACCTAACAGGTATCATGCTAAATGAAATAAGATAGTCAAAGACAAATACCTTATGATTTCACTTATATGTACAATCTAAAAAATAAAATTAACAAAATAGAAACACAGTCATAGATACAGAAAACAAACTCATGGCTGTCAGGTGGGAGGGGAATTGGGCAACTGAGTGAAAAAGTGAAGGGATTAAGAAGTACAGTTTTCAGTTACAAAATAGTCACAAGGATGTAAAGTACAACATAGGGAATATAGGCAATAATGTTATAATAACTGTGTATGATATCAGAGGGTACCAGATTTATCAGGGGAATCACTTAATAAGTAATATAAGTCTATTTGCTATGTGTACAGCTGAAACATAATATTGAAAGTCAACTGTAATAGAAAATTTTTAAATATTTTTTATTCTCACCCAAGGACATTTTTTTATTTGTTTGAGAGAGAGAGAGAGAAACATCAACTGCTTGCCTCCTGTACACACTCTGACTGGGGATCAAACTCACAACTCTTCAGTGTGCAGGACAAAGTTCCAACCAACTGAGCCACACCTGGCAAGGCAAAAAAATTAAAAATAAATAAAAGCAGATAATAAACACTGTGCAGACCAAATGAAACATACTGGTGGACAGAAACTAGCCTTCAGTAAATTCCAATGTGCAACAAAGGAATAAGAGAATGGGGCATTTGAGGAAGAGGCAATGTTGAAATCAAAGACAGAGAATTTAGAAAGAGTAGATTATTCTTACAGAAAGGTAAATAAACCAGTTTGACTAGAGCACATTGGAAAAGGGGTAGGGGTGCAGAGAGCAAAGGGAGGAAGGAAAACAAGAAGACAGAAGAAAATAACATTAATTTAAATACTAGGAATATCACCTACATTGTCTCCTGTACTCTACAGCTGCCATTTTAAACTAGATATTACCATTCCTGATATAAAGAAAAAGAAAAGTCAGATACAAAGAAGTAGGTCAGTTGCCCAAAGCCACGCTGGTAACAGTGGTAAAGGTAGAGGTGGGAAACAAACCAAAAGCTGCCCGATTTCTAAAACTTCTTTCCATTATGATATAATGAATGGTATGAGCTAAGGTGCATGAGAAAAGGTGAGGCCAGATTGTGAAGAGCCTTGAATGGCAAAAAAATTAGTTCAATGAAAGTTATTTGTATCACATCAGAGAAACATTTACCATATTATGCTATACACAGGTTCTATAAGTTATGAAAATGGAACTCCTAAACATTTCATATAAAAGACATGCTGCTTTTACCATGCCTCTCTTCTCCCTTCCCACTTTTTCTCAATTCCTTTCCCGAACTCAAAAATCTGGCAATACTGTGTTAATAAGAATGTTCTAGCATCAAGTTACTTGCACTTGAATCCTGACTATGACACTAATAAAAAGTTATTTAGCCTCTCTGTACCTCAATGCCTTCATCCATAAAATGGAGATGATAATACAGTCTACATCATAGCATTGTTGTGCAATGCTTGGTATAGAGGAAATGCTCAATAAATGTTAGATTTTCATTTCAACTGAGGTAAAAGTCCAACCTAGTTAAAAATAATGAGAATAATAGGAGCCTTAGTGATAGTCCCAAAGAGAGAAAAAGAAAAGCCACAAATTTAATATGAAGTTAGATAGAGAACTGGATCAACACAAAGATTGCTCATTGCTTCCCAATATCCATTCTCTACTTGTTTAGTAAAGAAAATCTCAACTTTTAGCTGAGCATAGTCAATAGTGTAAACACTACATTGCCTAGCCTCTCTTGTAGCTAGGTAAAGCTGTGCCTCTAAGTTCAAGAGAGTGAGATATAAGCAAAAATGTTACATAAAACTTCTGGAAAGTCTTAAGATAAGAGAGGGAGCACATCTTTTCCCCTTTCTGCCTCCATTTTGCTTCCTTGAAAAGAGATATGCTAGCTGGAGTCCTAGCAGCCAATTTGGATTCTGGAGGTGGGGCCTCCAAGATGATTCCAAATTCCAATAAAGTTTAACAACAACTGAGTTATATACAATTTGTGCTTTTCCCTTTGTAGATATATAAATATATCAAGACTGTTCCATTCGTAGTGTGAATGATTTCATAAGATCCTTCCCCAGGAAAAAGGTTATGCCAAGATATAAATAGTATCAAGATAATGGGCTCATCGACCTACTCCATCCACTTATCATGTCTTATAATTATCCATCCCCTCCACTACAATGTAAGCTTTATATTATTTAATAAAACCATAATGTTTCACATGAACTGGAATTCATCAAATGCTCATAAAAACCCTATAAGAGATATACTATTTATAGATGCAGAAACTAGGGCACAGAGTGGTTAAGTGACTTGTCTACTATCAAACAGTAGTAGTGCCAGGATTCCAACCCAGGCAGTCTAAATGCTCTGTGTGTTCTTTTTTTTTTTTTCTTTTCTTTTTTTTTTTTTTTTAGGAAGAAGGGAAAGAAGAAAGAAAGAAAGGAAGAGAAACATCACTCATCTCTTGCGCACCCACTCCTGCAACCCAGGCATGTGCCCAGATAGGGAATCAAACCGGTGACCTTTTGGTTTACAGGACAATGCCAAATCCACTGAGCTACACCAGTCAGGGCACAAAGTGTGTGCTCTTAACTGCTACTTTATGCAGCTGCTTTGTGATAATTGAGATCTTGCAGTGTTCACCACTTGTATTCTCAATGCCTTAATGCAATGCCTGACAAGTACTAAAAGGTCAATAAATATGTCTTAAATGAGTGAAGAAATGAATGACTGGGAGAAAGAACACAAAGTGGGAAATTAGAGGAGAATAAATTTTGTTCATGTACTACACAATCTGGGCTGGGCTGCATTCTTCCAGAGGTAATAAAGGATATAGAATGTATAACACTAAGATCTAGATCTTACAGGCAAGATTCTGGGAGTTTGTATTGATTTTAGCCAAAAACTGGGGTGGGGCAAACAAGACAAAGTTTCCCTGATAAAAATGCCATGTATACTTAACTTGCTAAGTAACAAACTGGAGAATACTCAGAGGTGCTATAGAATTTGTGAGTAGAATCATTGCATCTCTCTTTAGGGACAGTAGGAGACTCTTTTCAGTCCCCAACATTAATTTTATGAGGTAAAGTTAGAGTTTGTAAGCAGCATTTCTCCCTAGCCCTCAGCAATGAAAGTTACCCTCCTAACCTGATTTCTGAGGAAACTATTAGGAGATAAGAGTAGACTGGTTGATCAGGATAACCAGGTAAAGCAGAAACATAAAGACAATTCCGTTCCCTCCTGTCTCTCTTGTTTTGTGCAAGAAAACATAATTTTCACCTAGAGTTAGTGAAGTGAAAACTGCAAACTTAGGGGAATAATAGCAACTCTGAACCCACACAGCTGGGAAAGAAGAGCAAATGCCAACCTGACCTTCAAGGAGACAGGGCTCTTCAGTTCCTGATTTTTAAAAAAATATATTGTTGTTCAGTTACAATTGTCTCACCTTTTTCCCCATTGTTCACACCTACCCCATCCCCCTACTCCCACAGTCAATCCCTCCGTTGTTCATGCCTATATGTCCTTTATTCATGTTCCTTTCCTTGTCCCTTCCCCTTCTCACCCCTGTTAGCCACCCCCTCACCCTCTGGTTACTATCAGTTTGTTAGTTATTTCCATGTCTCTGGTTCTATTTTGCTTGCTTGTTTGTTCTGTTGATTAGGTTCAACTTATAGGTGAGATCATATGATATTTGTCTTTTACCACTTGGCTCATTTCACTTAGCATAATGCTCCCCAGTTCTATCCATGCTGTCACTAAGGATAGGAGCTACTTCTTTCTTTCTACTGCACAGTATTCCATTGTGTAGATGTACCACAGTTTTTTGACCCACTCATTTACTGATGGACACGTAGGCTGTTTCCAGTACTTGGCTATTGTAAGTTGTGCTGCTACAAACATTGGGGCTCATAGGTTCTTTTGAATTGGTGTTTTGGGGTTCTCAGGATATAGTCCCAGCAATGGGATCACTGGATCAAGAAACAGTTCCATCTTTAGATTTTTGGGAAATTCCATACTGTTTTCCACAGTGGCCGCACCAGTCTGCATCCCCACCAACAGTGTACTAGGGTTCTCTTTTCTGCACAACCTTGCCAGCACTTGTTGTTTGTTGATTTATTGATGAAGGCCATTCTGACCAGTGTGAAGTGAAAGAAAGAAATGCTTCTAGGAAGGCAAAGAGAGAGAGTTTACTTTATCAAATAGAAAAAAACTTTTACATTCAGTGTTCAGACTACATTAAAATTTTCAAAAAATCATGTTGCTTTCCAAGAACACACATTTATATAAGATCCAACTGTGTGCTTAAACCCCTTGTGCAGTTAGGGCTCTCCTAAGAGTCCGAGTGACCTCAGCTTGATAGTGAAAGAGCTCTTTCCACAATATTAACTGCTTTTCCCTAATGAAGCATTTCCCCTGGATCTACAGATAAGAAATCTTTTACCATATTCTCATGAATTTTGGGCATTTTGTTCCCTCTCAGTACAGGAGGAGTTTGTAAAATTCTTAAAAGTCCCATGCCTCTTATAATTTCATGTATGAAGTTAGTGCATTAAGTAAAGACACTGATTACAAAAGCCACATGCCAAATCCTCATAATTATATGAATAATAATTCAATAAGGTACCTCACTTGCATTATCTTCACACAAACACATTATTTCCATAATGTGCAGTTCCTGTAGCAAAGTGGCTGCAGTACTGGAAACAATAACAACAGAACCCAGAAGGGCTTTGTTGGGGTTAAAAGTGGTGTAATCTTTCTTGAAATCTTAAAAGAAGCAAAAAATTATCCATATAGGTCAAAGACAGCATTCCTTTTTACAACCAAGAGCTTTAAGTAACATTCCCATGTTGACAAATTTTTAATGTACTTGTTTTCCTAAGAATAGTAGTGTCTATACATTCTTCAATACTTTGGACTTCAAATATGTTATTCTATTGTCTCCTTAAGTACTGGAACTTTTCAGACCCTGTGTCCTGACTTGTAATTAGAAAATATGGTCACCACATTGATAGAGAGTTTGAACTATACCAGACAGCTGTTACACAAGCTCTAAAGGAAGATAAGAGCTTAATAAAAACATATCACAAACTTGCCAATTGGGAGCTGATAAAATGCAGAAGGGACTGGTTTTTTCCCATGGTTACAAATATGCAAACCATGCTCAGCTCAGTAAAGACTTTAGATGCAGCTTCTCTGTGTAAACCAACCTTAAACAAAAAGGGTATTCGCCTCACTCCAAAAGAAGGGACGTTTGTGAATTGTCTTATTTTAGGCTCTATGACCATAGATATTTATTTCTCCTTTGTCAAATCCCTAATTCTGCTTCCGCATGGCTCTGACACAAGGTTCATTAAGAAGGAGGTACCTCAGTATTCAAAGGGAAAGATAAATCGTTTCAAAATGCACAATGTTGATGCAAAGCAGAGCTTAGTCATTTCTTCATGTAAAACATCTGTATAACAAACTAGGCTCCTTTTTCATCAAAAGATGAAATATGATTTCATATCAGTGAATTTTTCACAGACTCAAAAGAACTGGCAAAATCTGAAGTATGTAGTAGGGTGACTGTGTACTTTTTGAAAGCAAAACCAAACAAACTTTATCAATAACACCAGGGGAGAAATACAATAGAAAAAAGAAGAGTCAAAATACATAACAGCTATAGGCAAAAAGGAAATTCTGTAAACTTAAATAATGAACATAAATTAAAATTTGAGAGGATTGTTAATCCATACTCAAAAACCCTATTCTACCTTGAAATCTAAGTGATCCAACAGATAAAAAGAAAAAACCTGCAATGGAGCTTTTAACAAAAGTAAACAATAAGACAATGACTTTCATGACTGTCTGTATACCTTCCTACAGTTCTTAGTTCCATTTCTTTTCTTAGTGTATGAAGGACAATATCTCCAATCCACCCATGGAACCTAGCCCAGGTTCCCAATCCTAGCGCTGTGCCCCAGAAATATGGCTACACGCTGTTCTCAAACATGAGATATTCAAGACATGTCTTGGATTTTTCTGGAAGGATCCATGAGATCGCTGAAAGAGGTGGCACTGGCAATTCCTGTTATGCTTTGAAACACTCTCTATCTTTCCAGTTGAACTTGTTTAGTAACTCTGAGTTATCTTCACCAGTCTATGGATTCTGTAAGACTAACGAAGTTACTTCCAATTGTGACCATTTTAAACAAATTATTTTGGTCCACAACAACTAAAGTATCTCATATATACATCTCATATTTCAATTAAATGTTCCAGCTTGGTGATAGAAAGTTCAGCCCACTGAAACCTGAGGCCTTCCAAGGCCTTTGATTCCTGAGTTAGGAAATACACCCCATCTCACAGTAGCCATGGAGATCTTAAAGTTCTAGAGTCCTCTATTTTTTATATCATTTGACCTATTTTGTTTGTCGGAGATCACCTATATACAAGAACGTCTGAGCACCTATAATCCTTTGTGGTCCAGGATGCTAAAATGGGCCCGTCAAACAAACTATTTTATTTTTAACATTTACATCAATCAGTTAAAAATAATCATGTGCAGTGATGAACTTTAAATAGTGGTCTATAACCAATAATGGCCATTTCAAGGACACAAAAAGTAAGTGATCATTCTCAAGCCTTCAAAGTAGTTCTGTGATTCACAGCATCCTTTTTTAATATATTTTATTGATTATGCTATTACAGTTGTCCCATATCTCCCCCATCATTCCCCTCCACCCTGCACACCCCCTCCCACCCACATTCCCCCCTTTAGTCCATGTCCATATGTCATAAGTTCTTTAGCTTCTACATTTCCCACACTGTTCTTGCCCTCTCCATGTCTATTTTCTACCCACAATCTATGCTACTTATTCTCTGTACCTTTTCCCCCTCCCTCCTCCTCCCACTCCCCAGTTGCTAACCCTCCATGTGATCTCCATTTCTGTGTTTCTGCTCCTGTTGTAGTGGTTTGCTTAGTTGGCTTTTATTTTAGGTCTGGTTGTTAATACCTGTGTTTTCTGTCTTTTTACTGTCCTATTTTTATCTTCTTTTTCTTAGATAATTCCTTTTAACATTTCATATAATAAGGGCTTGGTGATGATGAACTCCTTTAACTTGACCTTATCTGAGAAGCACTTTATCTTCCCTTCCATTCTAAATGACAGCTTCTCTGGATAGAGCAATCTTGGATGTAGGTCCTTGACTTTCATGAATTGCAATACCTCTTTCCAGCCCCTTCTTGCCTGTAAGGTCTCTTTTGAGAAATCAGCTGACAGTCTGATGGGAACTCCTTTGTAGGTGATTGTGCCCTTATCCCTTGCTGCTTCTAGAATTCTCTCCTTCATTTTAATCTTGGCTAATGTCATTATGATGTGCCTTGATGTGTTCCTCCTTGGGTCCAACTTCTTTGGGACTCTGAGCTTCCTGGACTTCCTAGAAGTGTATTTCCTTTGCCAGATCGAGGAAGTTCTCCTTTATTATTTGTTCAAATAAGTTTTCCACTTGTTGCTCTTCCTGTTCTTCTGGTACCCCTATAATTCAGATGTTGGGATGTTTCAAGATGTCCTGGAGGTTCCTAAGCCTCTCCTCATTTTTTTTTTTGAATTCTTGTTTCTTCCTTCATTTCTGTTTGGTTGTTTCTTTCTTCCTTCTGGTCCACTCCATTGATTTGAGTCCCAGTTTTCCTCTCATCATTATTGGTCCCCTGTCCATTTTCCTTCATTTCACTTATTGTAGCCTTCATTTGTTCTTCTAATTTGTGAGCAAAATCAACCAATTCTGTGAGCATCCTGATCACCAGGGCTTTGAACTGTGCATCTGATAGGTTGGTTATCTCTTGGTTGCTTAGATGAATTGGCTCTGGGGCTTTGATTTGTTCTCCTGTTTGAGCCATTTTTGTTTTTTGTTTTTTGGTTGTTTTTTTTTTTTTGGTCTGGTCACAGCTGTTATGTAGTGAGGGGCAGAGCCTTAGGTATTCCCCAGGGCAGGGCAGCCCAGTTGCTGGGTAGTGATGCTGTATGTGGGGGCAGGGTCTGAGAGGGAACAATGGCACTTGCTCCACGCTCTCTCTTGGATTCCAGCCCCTTCCACCACTTCCCCTTTGACTGGATTATCTGCATGCAAATGTGGGACCACCTGGTCAGCCAGCTGCCCTGTGTGGCCTCACTGGGTCTGCACTGCTGCCACCCTGTGCCTGGGGTCTTCCAGCCGCTGCTTGTGTGCCTGGGGTCTGCTATCAGCCTCCTGCATGCCTGGGATCTTCCAGCAGCTTCCTGCATGCCCGGTCTGCCAACCTCCACTTTTTCTTACTGCAACTTCATCCCTCTTACTGGTCTAGATGAATGTTTGTTGGACTTCTGTACAGTTCAATTTTCTATCAGTTCTGGTTGCTTTCTTGTTTCTAAATCTTTGTTGTCCTTAATTTTGGTTGTGCAAGGAGGCATAGTGTGTCCACCTACACCTCCATCTTGGCCGGAAGTCCATTCACAGCATTGTTGATAGTCCTCACCAACATGATACAATAGAACAAGCATGTACTTGAAAGTCAGGTGTGTCTGATTTCAAATCCCACTTCTGTTACTTCTTATCCATGTGATCTGGTCAAGTCACTGACACTCTCTGAATCTCAATTTTCTCACCTATAAAATAAAAATAATGAATATAATAGCCATATTATAGGGTTTTATGAGTAACAAATGAATACAATATATGTAAAACATATGATCCTACCTTGGAACCAGTGGCCACTCTGAAACTTCTACAGGCTCACAGATAACATTCTGGCTGGAAGGGGCAGATGAAGTATACTGATTTGAAGCTGAGATTATATGCTGTTTTTTTTCATTGGCTGGATTTTTATTTAGCATAGTGTGTGATATTATGAAGATTAAATACCCGCCATTACCCAGGCAACTCCTTGACACTGCCACTCTTAGAGACTCATAAATCTAGCTTCCTTCAACAACCACACCATTGTTCGAAAGGCCAGAGATTCAGTATCTTCCAAGATCAGCATCCCTTTAGAAACTAACACCAGTACAACTCCTGTAATCCTGACAGTTCCACCCTCTCTGGAAACAAAATCCTGAAGGACTTTATTACTTGGTTTTATCCAGCTGGGATCAAACAAGTGAGGCACTTTCAGGCATAAACCAGTTTCATTACAGTCAAGTAATACAATGAACGTTTTATAATCACATGTGCAGCATTCATGTTCAGGTCCACAAACTCAAGCTATTTTTCTTTTGTAAATGATGAACAGAATTAGTAGCTTTCTTCAGTCTTCTGCATAAAACATGGAAGAACTAAAATGATCCAAACCAAGAATGCTTCAAAACAAGTAACAACAACTGTGCAAAAGCCTTACAAACCTACTTTACTTAGGTCTGTATTTAGAAACCTTGATTAGAAACATTGTGCCACCATACCAGGCACTTAATCTTGAAGTTTCATAACTTTTACTTCTTTAGTTATTATTAACTGACAGAACATGGAAGGCAATTTTTGGCATTCAGAGAATGATTCCATTTTTAGTGCTTGGAACCACAAGTCTGTCCAGGCTTGGCTAATCCTACATATTGCCCCATTCAATGGACATGTACTAAGCAATGAAGTATGGTGAACATAGGGTTTGGAACCCAACAAACCCAGGGTCTAGTCCTAACTCTGCCACATACCAGCTGCCACAAATCTAGTAGGAGAGAAAGAACAAGCTGTGATACTGAAACCAAATAAAGACCATGGGCACATGTGCTTGATTTCTTCATGAAAACTGAGAATGATAGTAACTACTTCAAAGAGTTGTTTTCACTTAATACAGTGACTGATGTATAATAAGCACTCAATAAATAAAGCCAGATAACCTTTCAATTAAAAAAGATAAAAGTATAACTTAAATTTTTTCACCAAAAAAGAGATAAATATATGAGAAAGAAAACAAATAACAGTTAACAATTACCCACTATATACTAGGCATTTTTAAATGATTCGTATGTAAAAATGATATTTGAGATATGAATGATAATTATTTAGACTCTATAACAATAAAATAATAGCTAACAGTTAGTAAATGCTTAGTGCCAGAATGCTGTTCTAAGAATATATATAGATTTTTAAATCCTCAAACAACCCTATGAGGTGGGTACTAAAATCTCCATTTTACAGCCAAGTAAGTTGAGGCTCAGAAAGTTAGGTAAACTGGCCCAAAATCATGTGGCTAAAAAGTGGCATATATATGACTCAAAACTAGGTAGTCAGTTTGACTTCAGAACCCATGACACCTCTGAGCACAGGCTCTTCACCAGGTTCCTCTCTAGCCCCTTTGCTGTTCATTCAAGTTGCACCATTGTAGTATGGGGTGGGGAAGAACCATAATGCAGTCCATATTGTAATTAAAAATACCATTTATTGAGCTTCTATTGTGTGAAAGAGATCGTATTGGAGTGTTTTATATATGTTATATTGAATTCTCATGTCGATAATGTGAAGCGATTACTATTAAGATTGTTTATAGATTATAACAATGGGGCTGCAGAAAAAAATCATGCAGCTATGTTTCCTGCTGTCCCCAAATCCAATTTTCTCTAACTCTAATCGACACATTCTTTGTAATTCTCATGCTGATCCCTCACTGCCCATCCCCACCCTCCTCTCCCTGAGTGAATGATCATTAACTAGAAGACAAAGGATGACATTTTTATTCCTGTCTTTATATAGCTTCTGCATAAGAAATTTCTAGCCACTGCACACAAAAAATATAATAGCATCTTATCTTCATGTGAAAAGTACTTTTTTCAATTTTTTTGTTTTAACCAGGAGTGGCACTCAGCCATCAGGACACATTGAATTCAACCCTCATGAAAACTTCAAAGGGCCCTGGCTGGTGTGGTTCAGTGGATTGAGCACCAGCCTGCGAAGCAAAGGGTCACCAATTCGATTCCCAGTCAGGCACATGCCTGGGTTGCAGGCCAGGTCTCCAGTAGAGGGCATACAAGAGGCAACCACACATTGATGTTTCTCTCCCTCTCTTTCTCCTTCCCTTACCCTTTCTAAAAGTAAATAAATACAATCTTTAAAAAATAAATTAAAAAAGAAGTCTTGAAAGGTTTTTTACAGACCCAAGGATCGAGGCACCCTCTTAGCCTCCAACCAAGAAGTGTCATGTGTCGTTTCACAGCCTTATAAATTCTGACCTAATAAACCTATCCAAAGCTTACCCAAATTTCCCTCTCTTCCCAGGACAGATGGAGCAGGGACTCTAAAACATAAGAGATGTGGTTACAGTATTTGTGTGGTGGGATCTTGATATTTCTGAGGGCTACAAATACTTGAAATATGGAAAAAAACTGGAAAAATATCTCTTTGAACAATAACTCACCCAACTGGCTAAAAATGATTCAGAGTGGCTAGATAGCCTGGAAGGCAAGTCTTTAAAGCATTGGGTTTTAGGACCTATTGAAACCAAATAAAGTATTCCTCAATTCAACACAGAAAAGTAACTACCACTTGTATCTTAATAAATCTTGTTAATCTAATAGATATATTTTTATTCCCAGAGTCTGGAAGCTCAGTACCAAATGTCTTCCAATGAACCTTGTTATTCCCAGCTGCCATCATTCACACTACTGAAGCCAGTAAAGATCAGGCCTCAGGAATTTCAAGTTCTAATGAGGACCTTGTTGCTGACTCACCAAATGGCCATGGAAAGTAGCGTAAGGTCCTCGCTTCAGAGTATGACAGTGTTAGCAATGGTCAGAACAGAGGTGGGATCAGTAGGTGAGAACTGTCTGTCTTCATGCTCAGAGAAAATAGAGAGTAACTACTAGAAATGAGCCAATGTGAAGTTCAAAGTAGGGACCTACCCCATGTACTCCAAAAGAACTCCCTTTCTTTACTCCTGCAAGCAGGAAAAGTGGGCTTGGTCAATGAAGAACATGGATCTTGGCAAGCAGGTTAGAAAGAGAAAAATGTATGTTATTTCTCCTCTTTGCTGTGAGTGGCAGAAGCCTCAATATTATAGGGAAATACAGTGGACTATCCTAGAAGTATCTATAGACTCCTATAACAGATACAGAATAAAGGCTCTTAGCAGAGGCTATGGCCCCACAGAGCCCCCTCCAACTCATGGTTTCCTGTAAAATCTCTGCTCTCCTACTCAAAACTGTTGAATGAATAAGTAAATAATAATATAATCCTACTTACTTTACTTAGAAAAGGGACCTAATAGAGCCAAGGAGTGATTGACAAGTCTTTAGAAACTCACAAATGTCTTAAATGTGGGGGAACAAAACAGTTATAATTAATAAGGTAGGTAGATACTACCAACAAGCTCTTGCCTTGGAATTAGAAGATGCAGGTGAGTCCTGGCTCTGCCAATTTACTCAACAGTTGAACAAGTCACAAGTTCTTGGTGTTGATCATGTTGCTGCCAATTATTTACTATTTCTGTTGTTCATTCATTCATTCAGTCAATCAGTCATTTAACTAATAATTTTTGAAAGCTATCTATATCCCAGATTATGCAATACCAGTATCCCAGATACTAGGCAATGAGACAGAAACAGGAATAAAAACAAGCCCTGTGCTTCTTTCCACATCCAGCCTTTGAAACATGTGTATAAATAGAAACACTATCATGCTGACATTCAATCTTCCTTAATAAAATATCTCCCACTTATTAGCACTACTACTAGCAGGTACTGTGTCAGAAACTTCATAAATTACAACATCCCTTAAAAACTGGCATTATAACATTTATTTTACACAGTGATTTTCAACCTTTATTCTCATGGCATATATAAACTAATTACTAAAAATCTTCAGCATACCAACAATGTATTTTTTGCTAGTCTGACAAAAATGGGTATACTTTTGATTCATTCCCACTGATCAGCTATTGTTGTGCTGGCTGTTATCATTTTTTTTTTTATTTGACAATCTAAGGGAAAAGAGGTCAGTGCCCCGGACTAAACAGTCAGGTATTGCCTGTTTTAAAAATACTTGCAGCACAACAGTGTGCCACAACACACCAGTTGAAAATTGCTGGTTTTACATATGAAATAACTACAGCTCTGAGAGGCTGAGTAGCTTGTCCAAGGTCACATAATCTTGTAGGTGTCAGAGCTGGGATTTCAATTCAGGACAGTCTGACTCTAAATCTGTGCTTTTTCCACCCTACCACACTACCCATGTGTGATGTGATTGTTAGCCAAAAGGCTTTTTTTAATTTTCTATCAAGCATACAATTGACTAACAAATGTATTTTTGCCTGTCCACCTTAAGAAAAGGACAACAAGTCATTGTTAACTCAGCCCAGGCACAATGCGATCTGTCTGTATTGTCTTATGAAACTGAAGGTTGAAAGAGAAGATGACTAAAATAATCCTAGGCAAAAAAAAGCACATCAGCCTAATCATGGCCTGATAAGATGACATATGCAGCATTTATTACCAGTAGAGAGAGACTTGGTGTGCATGGTTTCTGAGACTCGGTGTCAGGCCAAGTACGGATCAAAGGGCAAACATGCTTTCATTTTCCCTCCAGGGATTATCATGATCACTTAACATCACTGGTGATGGGGCAGTCAGGTCAAAATGTAGCATGAGCAGCAGTTTTTTGGATCACTTGTGTTTATACAGATCATTGAGCAAACAAACCTTAACATTCTTCCTTGCACAAGTCACAATTGCTACCATGAGATCCAAGTTTAAGCATTAACTCTTCACTGATTCATATTCAGATAGCAGCAATATTTCCACTATAATAACTATGTAGCAAAAACAACCAGATACTGTATAAATGATTCAGAGACTGTGCCATTGACTTTTAAATTCTCACCTGAAGATATGTTTATTGACTTTGGAGAAAAGGGGAGAGGGAGATAGAGAGAGAGAAATTTGGATTCGAAAAAGAAACATTGATCAGTTGCCTCTCATATGTGCCCTGACCAGGAATCGAACCTGCAAATTTTTGTGTGCAGGATGCTCCAACCAACTGAGCCACCTGGCCAGGGCACCCATTGACTCTTCATTAGTCATGAAACTCAGCTGAAAGGAAACTTTGACAGCATCTGGCTCAACTGTCACTTTACAGATGAGAAAAATGGAGCTCAGCACTGGGAAGTCTGGAGCTATTACTGGTTATTACATACCAGTAAATAAAGATCAAGGGGTAGGAATGAGGTAATGGAGGTCAACTAAATTCCTCATGCTCTTGGTCAAAAATTCTGTGCTATGGATATAACCAGGAGAGGAACTGGAAATGAAACCGTCCTGATATGACCATATACTAGGTATGTGAACTTGAGTGAATACCTTGGGCCTCAGTTTTGTCATTTATAAAATGGGGTCACTGCCATTGGTGCAGCTCACTTCCTAAGGTTCTTATAAAGAACAAACAAGATAGTAGATGTAAGAAATGTAATAAATTCTGATAGTACTGATAGTAAGATGTAAGAAATTCTCAGCTCCAAAAAGAGATGTTTTCTAGCAATTTTTCCCGCTCATTTATATAATAGGAACCCTGTAACAGCATCCAAAAACCTACAGTGCCTTCCTCCCCCAGGATGTCACCCAATACCCTTTATAGTCTATGACTAGAAAAATCTAAATCTTTGAAAAATAAATGCAATTAGAAAACATATTACTAATGTTTATTCCTCTCCCCTCTCTCTCCTTCTCTTTCTGTCTCTCCACTCTAAGATCATCTACCTCTTTTGCTGGCTTTTTTCTTTGGGTATGAAATCCTTTATTTTAGAATGACTCAGTGTAAAAGGGAAAAAATCCAATCCTGGTTTCCCTCTCTTTGTCACAGAGTTGCTGAGTAGGCTGTCAATCAATGTAGTAGAACAAATATCCTTCATTCTAAAGGGTTTTAATTCTAGAAGCTATTTGGGGCTAGAACAGTCATCTCAGGAATGTGTTGTGGCACTAAGGACATCATGTGTGCTCCTCTGTCCAGTATTTTTTATTTGTGAATCTGAAGAAAAACTGCTGGTCTACCATTTTAATCTCTGGAGATATACATATGTACACACACACAGACACAAACACACACCACATAAGCACACAGGCATGCACCCTCCCTGGCTGGGTGGAAAAAAATTCCAACCCTCTGAGAGGATTTTTACATTAACAGATTGTATAGTCCCACTAAACAGAAAATCAGAGTGACATTTTTTTAGAGAAATGAACAGTTTCATTTTTTTTGTCTAAATTACCCAAAAACTTTACAATCTTGATATGGTTCACTTAAAGATCATTACTCATGTTACCAAGTGGGTGGCAGACTGATCATGCCTACACAAGGTATTCTTCTGGGTGTTGGAAAATGACAGGAGTTAGTTATAGTACTGAACATGTTAAAGTTAACTCAGACTTACAAAGTTCCATCAGCACCATATAAGGGAAGATATTTACCCAGCAGCTAAAGTCAGGGAAAGAGAGGCAGAAGGATGAGTGTGTTAAGTGGTTTATAATTGAAAATGTTCAAATCAACAGACAGGCTAAAGGTCCCATAGGATGTTGCTATCAATTAACAATACAGCCGCTGGTTGCTGTGTTTAATATAAACCACTAATGCAAAACTAGAAGAGCTTACTTTAAAAAAATCTGTCAATTTCTCCCAGCTTCATTATTTTATTTGGTACATAAACACTGTTTGCCATGTGTCATTTTTCACTAAGATCAAACAAGCACCATTTTGAAAGAAACTGAAGAAATTATTATTTGTAAAAAGTGAAGCAAAACCAAATTAAAATCTTCTTGTGTCTTATAATACTCCCCAAAGAAGTGTCTAAGGTCTTAATTAGCTTTCTTCCCTTATCTCTGGTAAAACAGGCCCACAAAGTTTTCTGCCTCAGTTCCACTAATGCATTAGAAAAATATGTGATCACGGACATGGAAGATGGATAAGCTCATTTTCATCCAATTTGAGGCTTACTGTCAGCAATGTGTGTACATTTGTATGTTTTGAATAATAATTATGGAAAATTATGGGAGATGCTGTTAGGAAAATTGGTTTCATCAGACTTAGGAAGGACTATTCTTCTAATACTCATACAGGCAGAGGTCTAATATCATAATAACACATGTTGCAAAATAAATTTCAAGTCATTTTAATGGAAATTATTCTCTACCCTAGGATGATACACTGTTATTTAGAATTTGATTCTGCTCCAGTGTGTTCCTAAAATAGCAATCGGAAATTAATTGAAATTTATTTTCAAAATATTTGATGCATATAAAGAATCTATTTTTGAAGAGTGCCCTAAACAAAGGTATCTACAGACATCCTGGGTTGCTTCTCACTCTTCATGAGCCAGCTCCAACTTTTTGATATCTTCGTGAATGCTTTCTTTACCAAACACAAATAATTATGGATTGCTTTCTTTTCACATTTAAGATTACTACCTCCAATTGAAATATACATTTTAAAGTGTGAATCATTCTAAACTCATGCTTTCCTACATTTCGCAGAGCTCTTGCATCTGAAACTACAACAATGAAAAAGGAGGTCAATTGCCTAAATGTTCTCTTGCTCTGAAAGCAAAACAGCCTTCCCATGGGTAAAATATTTGTATTGTTGATGGTCAAATGACTTCTTATTATGCAGAAAGTTTCTCTGTTGTTTTCTTTTACATATTCCAAGAACATCCACAGGAAAGGGGAAAACAGGGTTTTGTCAAGGACTCCCCTCAAATTCTGTCTGACCTTAACCTACCTACCTTGCAATGATGCAACTGCTCCTTTACTCCATGCTCCAGGCTGGCAGGACCCAGCTGCTTCCTGGTAGTCTGATTCTGGGTGTGGAGCTGCCCCAACTCTGCCCAGAGACAATCTGAACATTGATCACTACCTCACTTCCAACTGGTGGGTAATGCAAAACTGGAAGCAATATATGAATTTGCTTCCCACAGAATTCAGAGTTCTGATTTCTGTAAATTTACTATATGGCAGGTGTGTTTTATTTTATTTTTCTAAACAAGAAGTTTATTTAAACAGCAAGATGCTTGACTTGAAGGGAAAAGTGTCTAGAATTTATTTCTTTTAGAATAATTTATCCCTGCTTAAGGACAGATTGCTCTACATGTATGTAATAGCTACATACAAAAAAGTCAAAAATTGTCCTTGGTTGTACGTGATAAATAGAAAACATTAAAATTCTACAGTTTACCAAGGTATGCAAAGATTGTTATGTTGTTCTTATTTGTTAAACAGTGAGAGCAAACTAACTTACTGCAATATAAAAATAAGAGCTGAATGAGCACATCACCTATGGAGAAAGGGAGTATGTTGATCAAAACATGCCATTGGCCATTTAGTTTAAAAAATGCAAATGCTTGTGCACATACATCAGTTACTTTATGTACAATAAAGGAATGGGAGAAGAGGAAAATGAAAGAACAGAGGAAACTATATTGTTGTAGTCAGGAAGTGATAGAACAAAATTGTGGTTCTTTCATTGAGAATGTGTTCTTGGTCTAGAGGAAGAGTCCTAGAGTAAAGTAGCAGGTTCTTTTTTTAGTAGACACTTCCTGTCTGCTGCTGGAACACATTAATTGTATCTTCAGCCTCCATTTCCAACTGTGTAGGTGTGTCCATTTCATTGATTGACCGTCCATCAAATCAAAATCTGATCTACCTCTTTTACCAACCCTGTTGTTCACAGTAGACTTTCATTACTTTACTAAGTGGTGTATGCCTCTTAATCTTAAACTGCATGACAGAATCATCCTGCTCCACCACCTTCAAATTAATGCAATCATTGTTCTCAGTGTTGACTTTTTCCTTCGGCTTTCGGTGGGTCACAGTGAATGACAGAGTCTCCTCTGCTACCACTTCACAAACAAGGTACCAGGTCCGCACACTAAACGAGCCTGGCAGGTCTATTTTAAATATCTCACTTTGCAGTCAGTTTTCAGCCATTTTATACAGGTCATCCTACATATAAATACATCCAGACAGTCCCATAGCTTCAATTTGTACCACTCAATTAATCCCTGTATACTCTTGAAGTCTTCATTTTAATATAGAGGGAGAAATCATTCTTATTTTTCCATTTATTATTTTTTATTTTAATTGTTGTTCTTATACAGTTTTCTGTCTTATACTCCCATCCCAGCCCACAGCCCCAGCCCTCCCCAGCTCCCTCCCATTTCCACCCCCCTACCTTTTGTCCATGTGTCTTTCATACTTGTTGCACTAAACCCTTCCACTTTTCCCTTGAAATTCCTATCCCTCTCCTCTCTTGTTCTCAATTTCAGTGTCTTTGGTTATATTATGCTTGTTTCTTTGTTCTGTTGATTAGGTTCCTGTTAAAGGTGATATCATATATTTGTCTTTCACCTCCTGGCTTATTTCACTTAGCATAATGCTCTCCAGTTCCATGCATTGTGTCACGAATGGTAGGAGCTCCTTCTTTCTTTCTGCTGCATAGAATTCCATTGTGTAAATGTACCATAGTTTCTTGATCCATTCATTTACTGATGGGCACCTACGTTGCTTCCAATACTTGGCTATTGTAAATTGTGCTGCTAGGAACATTGGGGTGCATAGGTTCTTTTGGATTGGTGTTGCAGGATTTCTAGGATATAATCCTAGCAGTGGAATTGAGGTGTCAAAAGGTAGGTCCATTTTCAGTTTTCTTAGAAAATTCCATACTGCTTTCCATAGTAGTTGTACCAGTCTGAAGTCCCACCAACAGTGCACTAGGGTGCCCTTTCCTCCACAACCTCTCCAACACTTGTTGTCTGTTGCTTTGTTTATGATGGCCATTCTGACTGGTGTGAAGTGGTATCTCATTGTAGTTTTAATTTGCATCTCTCTGATAGTGATATTGAGTATCTTTTCATGTGTTCCTGGATCTTCTGTATATCCTCCTTGGAGAAGTGTCTGTTCAAGTCTTTTGCCCATTTTTTAATTGGGTTGCTTGTCTTCTTAGAGCGGAGTCGTGTAAGTTCTTTATGTATTTTGGACATTAAACCCGTGCCTGAGGTATCATTGGCAAATATGTTTTCCCATACAGTTGGTTCTCTTTTGATTTTAATAGTTTTCTTTAGCCATACAGAAGCTTTTTATTTTGATGAGATCCCATTTGTTTATCCTTCCTTTATGTCCCTTGCTTTAGGGGACATATCAGTAAAAATGTTGTTGTGTGAAATGTCTGAGATTTTCCTGCCTACTTTCTCCTCTAGGACTTTAATGGTGTCATGGCTTATATTTAAATCTTTTATCCACCTTGAATTTATTTTTGTGTATGGTGTAAATTGGTGTTCAAGTTTCATTTTTTTTTTGAATGTAGCAGTCCAGTTCTCCCAACACCACTTGTTGAAGAAGCTACTTTTACTCCATTTTATGTTGCTGCCTCCTTTGTCAAATATTAATTGACCGCAGGGAATTGGGTTTACTTCTGGGCTCTCTGTTCTATTCCACTGGTCCATGTGCCTGTTTTTATGCCAGTATCAGGCTGTTTTGATTACAGTGGCCTTGTAATACAGTTTGGTGTCAGGTATTGTGATCTCTCCTACTTTGCTCTTCTTTCTCAAAATTGCTGCAGCTATTAGAGGTCGTTTATGGCTCCATACAAATTTTCGAAGTGTTTGTTCTATGTCTGTGAAATATGCCATTGGTAATTTAATAGGTATTGTATTGAATCTGTAAATTGCTTTGGGTAGTATGGACATTTTGATGATGTTAGTTCTTCCGATCCATGAACACATTATATGTTTCCATGAGTTTTGTCTTCCTTGATTTCTTTCTTCAGTGTTGTGTAGTTTTCTGCATACAGGTGTTTTACCTCCTTGGTTAGGTTTATTCCTAGGTATTTTACTTTTCTTTTTCCTATATCGAATGGAATTTTTTCCTTGATTTCTGCTTCTGCTGTTTCATTGTTGGTATACAAAAATGCCTTTGATTTCTGGATATTGACTTTGTATCCTGCTGTTTGGCCAAGTTCATTTACTAGGTCGAGCAGCTTTTTGGCCGAGTCTATAGGATTTTCTGTGTACACTATCATGTCATCTGCAAACAATGATACTTTTGTTTCCTCCTTTCCAATTTGAATGTCTTTTATTTCCTTTTCTTGTCTAATCGCTGTGGCCAATACTTCCAATACTATATTGAATGTAAGTGGTGAAAGTGGAAAACCTTGTCTTGTTCCTGATCTTAGTGGAAAAGATTTTAGTTTTTGCCTGTTGAGTATGATGTTGGCTGTAGGTCTCTCATATATGGCCTTTATTATGTTGAGGAGTGCTCCCTCAATTCCCACTTTGCTGAGTGTTTTTATCATAAATGGGTGCTGTACCTTATCAAATGCTTTTTCTGCATCTATTGATATGATCATGTGATTTTTGTCTTTGCTTTTGTTTATGTGATGTATTACATTTACTGATTTGTGTATGTTGAACCATCCTTGAATCCCTGGGATGAATCCCACTTGGTCATGGTGTATGATCTTTTTAATGTATTGTTGGATGCGGTTTGCCAATATTTTGTTGAGGATTTTAGTGTCTAAGTTCATCAGCGATATGGGCCTGAAGTTTTTTTTCCTTGTTATGTGTTTATCTGGTTTGGGGATTACAATCATGCTGGCTTCATAGAAAGAGTTTGGTAGTCTTCCATCATTTTGGATTTTTTCAAAAAGTTTGTGAAGGATAGGGGTTATCTCTTGTTTAAATGCTTTGTAAAATTCTTCTGTGACACCATCAGGTCCCAGCTTCTGTGTATCGGGAGTTTTTTGATTACTGCTTCTATTTCATCTGCTGTTATTGGTCTGTTCAGGCTTTCTGCTTCTTCTTCATTGAGTTTTGGGAAATTATATTTTTCTAGAAACTTGTCCATTTCACCTAGGTTTTCAAATTTCTTGACATACAGTTCTTCATAGTAATTTCTTATAATCCTTTTTATTTCTGTGGTGTCAGTTGTAATGTCTCCTCTTTCATTTCTGATTGTGTTTATTTGGGTCCTGTCTTTTTTTTTCTTGATTAGCCTACTTAAAGGCTTATCAATTTTGTTTATCTTTTCAAAGAACCAGCTCCTGGATTCATTGATCCTTAGAATTGTGCTTTTAGTCTCTATGTCATTTAATTCTCCTCTGATCTTAGTTATTTCCTTCCTTCTACTTGCTCTGGGCTGTCCTTGTTGTTCCTCAAATTCTTGTAGGTGTAGAGTTAAGTTGTTTGAGATGTTTCTATCTTTTTTAGGTAGGCCTGTATCACTATGAACTTCCCTCTGAGGACTGCCTTTGCTGTGTTCCATAAGTTTTGGGTCATTGTGGGTTCATTTTCATTTGTTTCCAAAAATTTTTTGATTTCCTCCCTAATTTCATTCTTGACCCACTCATTGTTTAACAGCATGCTATTCAATCTCCATGATTTTTAGTGTTTTGGGTTTTTCCCCTTGGGGTTCGTTTCTAGTTTCAATCCCTTGTGGTCAGAGAAAAATGCTTGATATGATTTCAGCTTTCTTGAATTTCTTGAGGTTAGTTTTATGTCTTATCATGTGGTCTATCTTTGAGAATGTTCCATATGCATTTGAAAAGAATGTGTATTTAGTTTCTTTGGGTTGAAGGGCTCTATATGTATCAGTTAAGCCCATTTCATCTAGGGTGTTGTTCAATGCCACAATGTCTTTGTTGATATTTTGTTTAGAAGATCTGTCCATTTTTGACAGTGGGGTGTTAAAATCCCCTACTATAATTGTGCTGCTGTCAATATCTTTCTTGAAGTCCTCTAAGATTTTCTTGATGTATTTAGGTGCTCCTATGCTGGGTGCATATATATTTACAATGTTTATGTCTTCTTGGTGGATTCTTCCCTTGAGTATTATGAAGTGACCTTCTGGGTCTCTCTTTATGGCTCTTCTTTTGAAGTCTGTTTTGTCTGATATGAGTATTGCTACCCTGGCTTTTTTTTTTTTTTCCTGTCCATTTGCTTGGAAAATTTGTTTTCAGCCCTTCACTTTGAGTCTGTGTAGGTCTTTTGTCCTGAGGTGGGTCTCTTGTAGGCAGCATATGTGTGGGTCATGCTTTCTTATCCATTCAGCTATTCTATGTCTTTTGATTGGAGCATTTAATACATTTACGTTTAAGGTTATTATTGGTAGGTACTTATTCATTGCCATTTTTGTTCCTGTGTTCCTCTCCCCCTCTCTCTCCTTTCCTTCCTTTCCTTAAAGCAGGCCCTTTAGTATCTCTTGCAGAGCTGATTTGGTAGAGGTGTATTCTTTTACATTTCTTTTGTCCGGGAAGCTCCTTATTTGGCCTTCTATCTTGATTGAAAGCTTTGCTGGATAAAGTAGCCTTGGTTGCAGGCCTTTGGTTCTCATTACTTGGAATATTTCTTGCCATTCTTTTCTGGCTTGGAGTGTTTCCATTCAGAAGTCAGATGCTAACCTAATCGGGGCTCCCTTGTATGTTACTTCCTTTTTCTCCCTTGCTGCCTTTAGGATTCTCTCTTTGTCTTGGAATTTTGCCATTTTAAGTATGGTGTGACTTGAAGTGGGCCTCTTTGGGTTCCTCTTGATTGGGACTCTCTGTGTTTCCTGGATTTGTGTGACTTTTTGTCTAATCACATTAGGGAAGTTTTGCATCATTACTTTTTCAAATAGGTTTTCTATCCCTTGCTTTTCTTCTTCTCCCTCTGGTATCCCTATTTTACGGATATTACTACATTTCATATTTTCTTGTATTTCTCTGAATCCCTCTTCATTTTTTCTTAGCCTCTTTTCCTTTTCTTGCTCTTTCTGGATGTTTTTTCTACTTTGTCCTCCAACTCGCTGATCTGATCTCCTTCATCAATTCTGCTTTTCATTCCTTCCACTGTGTTCTTCAGTTCAGAAATTGTGTTTTTCATTTCCTCTTGGCCCTTGTTGATAGTTTCTATTTCCTTTTTCATGTTGATATAGTTTGCAGTGAGTTCCTCATAGCTTCCCTGTAGTTTCTGGTAGCTCATTGAGAGCTCTTGCAGCTTCCTGACAACCATTGCTTTGAACTCAAAATCTGATAGTTGAGTTGCCTCCATTTCATTTAGCATTCTTTCTGGGGCTTCCTCCTTTTCTTCCATTTGGGGATTGTTTTTTTTGTCTTCCCATTGTTTGTGAGGCTCTTCTTGTTAGGTTCAGTTTCTTAAATTGATTTGTTCTGGTTACCTGGGTTTATATTGTGAACTTCTATGGTAGAATGCCTGTGAGATTCAGTGGTGCTGTCTCCTTCGGGTATCTTGGTGTTCACGGCTTCCAGTGTGTCAGCTGTTGAAATGACCCCTCTTTGGGACCAACTCTGGTCTTTCCATAGTTCCATGGTTGTTTTGTTTTGTTTTGTTTTTGTCTCACTCATAGATGCTTAAAAAGAGAAAATAGGAGGAAAGAAAAAAGATAAATAAGGAAAAGGAAACAAAAAATAAAAAGAAAAGAAAAGCAGAATGAAAAAGGAAAGAAAAAAAGAGAAAGGAAGAAGAGATAAGCTTGGAAAGAAAGGAAGAAGGAATAAAACAAGAAAGAAGTAATGAGAAGGAAATGGAGTTGATGGGTAAAACAGATCAAAATAATGAAAAAATAATAATAAAGAGAAAAAGAAAAAACCCACAAAAAAACCTGAAAAACACCAAAACCGCCAACTCTTGCTGTTATCAATCTTGCCAAGCTGGTTTTTCTGGCCTTGATGACTGCAGTGCCTGAGGGGGACTGTATTGTTTTTTCTCCCTGTTCAGCACTCAGTTATCTTGGGATTTGGCTTCCTTGTAAATTGTTTCCAGCGATTCCGCCTGGCCCTCTTCCACGAAGAGGACCCTTCCTGGGGTGCCAGCCTCATTTTACAAGTTCAGGCCTGAACCTTGGCCCAGGAAATCATTATTCAGCATAGTAATAAATAACTATTATTTGACATGTTAGTAATCCTAATAATGGTAAGTAATAGCAGCTATCATTTATCAAGTGCTTGTGTGGTTTAGGCAACATGCTATATGCTTTCTGTACCTTATCTCATATAATCCCCAGCAAAACTCCCATCAGATCAGTTACATCCATTTACAAATGGGGAAGCAGATGCTTAGAAAGATGAACTTACCCAAAATCATAACAGCTAATAAGTAAGAGAGATATCATTTGAATCCTATTTTGTCCTTTCCAAATTTATATTCCTGACCTCCAAGCTCATGATTCTTAACCTAGTCTGCATATTAGAATGATAATTAAAGTTGTATCTCTAAAAGTGGGATCCAGATATCAATAATTTTTAAGACTCCCGGGTGTTTCCATATAGCTAGAAAATTCCTAAAGTTTACTGAAATTTTATTATTGAAAATATTTGTGTGACAGTCTGGTTACTTTTATAGGTTGCTGTATTAGAAAAACTCAGTTTTCCTCTTGAGTCTTCTTTGCTATTCACACAAAACACTTCTCATCACCAAGTGTGTGATGGTTTTTATCTCTACACCAAGCAATTCTCTGTGACACCAGCCAGGTATTCTACAATTTCACTCAATTCTGATACTATCTACCTGGATATAGTGTCAGATCCCACAGGTTAAGGCCTCAGTCCCACAAGACTATGCTTTCCCCACATATACTTCAGATGCCAGTTACAAGGCCAGGTTATCACCTGTGGTTTTCACCAACTGGCTGTAGAGCAGAGATTCCAATGATACCCTTCCTCGTGTTTTGTTAATTTGCTAGAGTGGCTCACAGAACTCAGGGAAACACTTTCTTACATTTATTGGTTTGCTGAAGGATATTATAAGGATATATCCAAATGGAAGAGATGCAAAGGGCTCAGAGCTCCCATGCCCTCTCTAGGGGCACCAATCCCCTCAAATCTCTACATGTTCATCAACCTGGAAGCTCTCCAAACCCAATCCTTTTGGGTTTTTTTATGGAGGCTTCATAACATAGGCATGATTGATTAAATCATTGGCTATTGGTGACAGATTCAACCTCCAGCCCCTCTCCCCTCCCCAGATGTCAGAGGAAGAGATCTAATCACAGGGTTGGTTCACCTGGGCACCAGCCTCCATACTTAGGTGTTTTTCAAAAGTGACATCGTTGAAATAAAATACCTTTATCACTTATGAAATTCCAAGAATTTTTAAGAGCTGTGAGCCAGGAACTATGGAAGAAGACCAAATATATATGAGAATACATTTTGGTCATCTGAATCACCAAATATAGCGCAGTCCACCCCTGATCTTCTAATATGGATCATTTATAGTAAAATAATCATACAACTAAAAAGATACTGGCACATTATCAGAATCCCATTTGGTGACTAATAACTATCCACTCCATCACCATATCATATGAAAGTGTCTCCCAGAACAAGGCCACTCAGGTTTGGAGGCTTCCATTTAATTTTCTCAGGTAAGTAGCCATGTTTGATCTTAGGCAAATTATTTCACCTGTCCAAGTTTCACTCTTCTTACAACAGAGGTGGGCTGGATGAGATCTAAAGATCTAGTCAAGTTTTAAGATCCCAGGATCAAACCCTAGTGCACTGTTGGTGGGAATGCAGACTGGTGCAGCCACTGGGGAAAACTGTGGAATTTCCTCAGAAAACTAAAAATGGAACTGTCTTTTGATCCGGCAATTCCACTGCTGGGATTATATCCTAAGAACCCTGAAACACCAATCCAAAACAACCTATACACCCCAATGTTCGTAGCAGCACAATTTACAATAGCCAAGTTCTGGAAGCAACCTAAGGGCCCATCAGTAAGTGAATGGGTAAAAAACTATGGTACATTTATATGATGGAATACTACACAGCAGAAAGAAAGAAGGAGCTCCTTCCCTTTGTGACAGCATGGATGGAACTGGAGAACATAATACTGAGTGAAACAAGCCAGGCAGTGAAAGACAAGTACCACATAATCTCACCTATAAGTGAAACCTAATCAACAAACAAACAAGCAACAAAACATAAGCAGAGACATGGAAATAAGGAACAAACTGACAGTAACCAGAAGGGGAGGTGGGAGAGGATAATGGGGAAAAAGGAGGGAAGGATTTTCAGGAACATCTATAAAGAACACATGGACAAAACCAAGGTGGGGTGGGATCATGGGTGGGAGGTGGGGATGGCTGGGGGGAATAGTGGGGGGAAGAGTAGAGACAACTGTGCTTCAAGAGTGGTGAGATAACAACAAAAAGATACCAGGATCAATGGTTGAAATTGAAATAGGAAGATCCATTTACTTAAAAACCTAAAGCTAGATAATTTTACTGGTCATATAATCAGAGCTAATTTTTTCAACACATTTTGATTTTTCCACCTAGACAACCTGTCATACCCTTTGGTTTTGTGATGCTGGCCAGAATTTCTATGGGCACTTGTCCATGTTAGTACCTTAATCTTTATTCATTGGGCATAAAGCCACTACTGCCCTCACTGTCTTTCTTCCTTTCATTCCTTTAATAAATATTTACTGAGTAGATACTACAGGCCTAGCACTGTTCTATGAGCTATTAATATGTCATTGAACAAGCCAGACAAAAGTCCTGCCCACATGAAGCTTATAGTCTGCTGAAGGGACATAGATGACAAAGGACTATGTAGATATTTAGTCTCTTTAGTGGTGACAAGTGTGAACAAGACAAAGAAGGCAGAATATGGAATTAGAAAGATGAGGGTGTTATTTTGCATAAGGACCCTCTGAGGAGGAGATGGTGGAACAGCAGCTTGAGTAAAGGAAAAGGACAAGGTTATCTGATGTAATAATATTGTAGGCAGCTAGACTAGAACATTGTTCTAAAACTGCACTGTAGGACTTCAGAGGATATCTCATGGGTATCTGCAATTTGGAGATAAGAGTAGCTCACCTTATCCTAACCTAGCCTTCTTAGCTCCTATCTTAAGTGCCTTCATTGTCCCATACTCACTGATGCAACATAGCAATAATTAAAGGCATAATGGTTAAGAGAACCAAGTCAGATAAACAGTGCATCTGTCCTCTGTTCAACCTTATAAGAGGTGTTTGACCTTGACCTTTACCTTGTATAGAACTTAAGGAGAGTGGTGATAACAAATAAAAGCTTTTTCAATACAAAAACTGATACAAAACAATTGCTCAATAAAATAATTCTTGCAATTCAAAATATGGGGTAGAAGGAGACCTGGCTTTTGAGACAGGAGACCTGTGATGAAGTTCCAGCTCCATCACTTAGACACATGATCAGGAATAAGTCATTTAACTTTTCTGAGTACCGTATTTGTCATCTTAGCTATAGAAGTGGGGAAAATAATTCATTCTTGACCTTGAGGGTTGTTACATCTTTAAGAAATATTTATTTATTTATTTACTTATTTATTTTTAGAGAGGGGAAGGGAGGGAGAAAGAGAGAGAAACATCAATATGTAGTTGCCTCTCACATGCCCCCTACTGGGGACCTGGACTGCAACCCAGGCATGTGCCTTGAATGGGAATCAAAGCAGCAACCCTTTGGTTCACAAGCTGGCACTCAATCCACACAGCCACACCAGCCAGGGCCATCATATTTTCTAAAATTAAAATTTATAGAACACAGTTTAAACATTTGAGGTTTGTTCTTTTTTTTAATTAGATGAGAGAATATGATGGTAAAGAATAAGATGTGACCTGAGCTCAAGGCTCAAGGTCATGTATTTATTGATACTTGGCAACACAAATAGCCACTCTAAGCTAATTTATTTTATTTTATTTATTTATTTTTAGAGAAAGGGGGAGGGAAAAGGAGAGGGAGAGAAACATCAATATGTGTTTGCCTCTCACATGCCCCCAACCGAGGACATGGCCCATAACCCAGGCATGTGCCCTGACTGGGAATCAAACCAGTCACTCTTTGGTTCACAGGCTGGGGCCCAATCCACTGGGCCACACCAGCAAGGGATCAAAAGTAATTCTTAAAAAATCACAAACACAGGTAGGTAATTCAGATCCTCTTCAGCTATCATTCTTGACTTCTCTAGTCACTCAAATATAGCAAAATTGTTTCTTAAATTTTGTTCTATATGGAATTATTGGAGCACAGATGTTTATAACATGAGGGATCTTAGAGTTCATCTGGTCCAATCCTATCTTTGGACAAATTAATGAAATTAGGCCCAGAAAGGTAGAGTGCCTTAGCAAAGCCACAGTGAGTTAGTGAGGGATCCAGAAGAAAATCAGATCTCCCAACTCCCTCCAGTGCTCTTCATGTTACAGGAATCTTTTCTGCTCCATTCTGTTTCTAAGCTTCAGTCCCACCTATTTTATTGCATTTTGAAAGGGGTCTTTGTTAACAAAATGTACACTCTAGGTATTTTTCATAAATAATCTATATACCCTTATCTGATTGTAGCCACATGCACATATAAATGTGGCCTATTGCAAATTCCCCATAACAGCTCGTGACGGTAGTTGAAACAGTACCAAGAGTTGAACTGTGTTCAATTATAAATTTATTTCTCTGGGGCCATTTAAACAAACTACAATAAAATCCCTCTTACCCTTGTAAAAATTGTATTTGAATACAAGAAAAAAGAAAGGAACAAATGGCCTTGTAAGCCAAACACCATTAAAACCCACAGATAGGTTAAGTTGCCAGAAAAATTCTAGCTACAAAGCATAATATCTGGCCAAATATAACAATTCTTATGGAGAATAATAGGAAGCACCATACAGAAAGACCTGTCATCTCACTTGACACTTTCTTTCAAAGCCCTGGAAGCACTTAAGTCACACAGATAAGGTTTTCCCTAATGACATCATGCTGGGCAGAAATAATGAACAAAGGCTTTCTCAGAAGGTCTCCAAGGAGCTTGCAGCATAATACACTCAATGGACTCTAGTTTCAACCGCCTATGAAGTTCCAGTGACATCATCTAAAAGGCTTGGCAGCAAAGGTGGAAAGGTCAGTGAATTGTTCTACACTAAGACACTAATAGAAACTCTCACAGAAACAATTTACTTTCTTTCCTCAAATTCAGGACTAGCTCAATTGTTCAAAAGACTGACACACTCCAGATACCTAACTAAATTAATTTTAGAAATGTTTCCTGCTGCAGCAGCACTTCTTTTTGAATAATCAAAGAAATAAATGACCCCAGTCCATATAGTACCGTCCAGCTCCACCTCACCAGTCAACAGACTTTATGTGCCATCTAAAAACAATGGAGGCAAAAAAAAAAAAAAAAACCCACATTATTTCAGATGCCGGTGCTGAATATTATAATAATACTGGTCAAAATGATACATTATGTTTATTGAACACTTTACTCTGTGTAAGGTAACTCTTACCAGCTCATTTAATCCTTACAGCATTCAATAAGGTAAATACTATTATATCTTACTTTTACAAGTAATGAAACACTCTCAGAGATGAAGCAACTGCCTGAGGTTGTAGGACTAGTGAGTGATAAGTAGGGATTAAGTCCAAGCTAATATGACTGCAGAGACTACCTTCTGAACTATTTATTCTTGAAATTAGAGGTTAAAAGCCCATATAACCTAAAGCAAGGCCATAACTCAAGCTTAGGAGCAAGGACATAAAACACAGATTGCTGATAAGATTTCACACTCTGTTTCCAGACAACCTATACCTCTGATGGTTCTTGCCAGTAATGTATCTCTTTTTTATCACATGCAGCTTTATTATTTTTTTAATTTTTAAATATATTTCATTGAATATGCTATTACAATTGTCCCATTTTTTCCTTCCCTTTATTTCTCTCTGCCCTGTAACCCCCCTCCCACAATCATTCCCCCACCTTAGTTCATGTCCATGGGTCGTACATATTTCCCATACTGTTCTTAACCTCCCCCTGTCTATTTTGTGCCTACTATTTATGTTTCTTATTCACTGTACCTTTTCCCCCTTTCTCCCTGCTTCCCCACTGGTAACCCTCCATGTGATCTCCATCTCTGTAATTCTGTTCTTGTTCCAGTTGTTTGCTTAGTTTGTTTTTGTTTTTTAGGTTCAGTTGTTCATAGTTATTAGTTTGTTGTCATTTTACTTTTCATATTTTTTATGATTTTCTTTTTCTTAGATAAGTCCCATTGATATTTCATGTAATAACGGCTTGGTGATGACGAACTCCTTTAACTTGGCCTTATCTGGGAAACACATTATCTGCCCTTCCATTCTAAATGAAAGCTTTGCTGGATAGAGCAATCTTGGATGTAGGTCCTTGCCTTTCATGACTTAGAATATTTCTTTCCAGCCACTTCTTTCCTGCAAGGTTTCTTTTGAGAAATCAGCTGATAGTCTTATGGGAACTCCTTTGTAGATAACTGTCTCCTTTTCTCTTACTGCTTTTAAGATTCTCTCCTTATGTTTAATTTCGGGTAATGTAATTACGATGTGCCTTGGTGTGTACTTCCTTGGGTCCAGCGTTTTGGGGATTCTCTGAGCTTCCTGGACTTCCTGGAAGTCTGTTTCCTTTGTCAAATTAGGGAAGTTCTCCTTGATTATGTTTTCAAATAAGTTTTCAATTTCTTGTTCTTCCCTCTTCCTCTTCTTCTGGCACCCCTATGATTCTTATGTTGGAATGTTTAAAGATGTCCCAGAGGTTCCTAAGCCTCTTCTCATTTTTTCTAATTATTATTTTTTCATTCTGTTCTGGTTGAATGTTTATGTCTTCCTTCAGCTCCAAACTGTTAATTTGAGTCCTGATTTCCTTCCTGTCACTGTTGGTTCCCTGTACATTTTATTTTATTTCACTTTTCATAACCTTCACTTTTTCCTCTCTTTTATGACCATACTCAACTAATTGTGTGAGCATCCTAATTATCAGTGTTTTAAAGTGTGCATCTGATAGGTTGGCTATCTTTTTGTCACTTAGTTGTATTTTTTCTGGAGCTTTGACCTGTTCTTTCATTTGGGCCATTTGTTTTGTCTCAATGCCCTTGTTACACAGTAAGGGGAGGAGCTTTAGGTATTCACCAGGGTGGGGCAATTCACCCTGTGCTACATTGTGGCATTACATGTAGGGGAGGGGTCTGAGAGGGAACAATGAGGTTTGTTCAGCTCTCAACCAGTTTTCAGTCACTTCCTCTGCTACTACAAGCAAATTGGCCCTTCTGGTGCTGATTCCCAGGTGGGTGATTTTGTGGACATTATAGGACCTTGTGGGTCTCTCCCATGAACTCCCCTGTGAGGCTGAGTTTCTCCTGCTGCTTCAACCCCCACAGGCTTTTTCACTCAGAGGTTTTGAGGCTTTATTTCACCATGCTGGAACCCTGGGTTGCATGGTCTATCTCACTGCCCAGTTATTCCTCCCAGTTTATCCATATGCAAAAGTGGGACCACCGCTCTGACAGCTGTCACCTCGCCTACCCCAGTCCTCCAGCTGCCACCTTGCTGCAAGTCCTCTCTACCCAGCTGCCCATATCTGCCCCTCCTACCAGTCTGGATGAATGTTTCTTCTTTAACTCCTTGGTTGTTGGACTTCTATACAGTTCAATTTTCTGGCAGCACTGGTTATTTTTTGTTTTTAAATGTCCTTCTTTTGGTCATGCAAGGAGGCAATGTGTATTTACCTACACCTCCATCTTGGCTGGAAGTGTCTGTATCTCTCTTTTAACAGATTATCACTCAAATAGATAGATAGATAGATAGATAGATAGATAGATAGATAGATAGATAGATATTTTTGTCTACATTTATATCTATGATTAATATATATATATACACACATACACACATATATAGAGAGACAGAGAATTTCACAACATTGTGAATGTACTAAATGCCACTAAATTGTACACATTTTTAAATGGCTAATTTTGTTATGTGGATTTCACCTTAATAAAAATAACACCTGGATTTAAGAAATAATTTTCAGTATTTTTTCAGTTTTATGTTGGTATAACTGACAATAAAAATTATATGTATTTAAGTTATGCAACCTGATGATGCAATATATGTATACTCTGTGAAATATTCACTAAAAAACAACTTTCACAGTTACCATTTCCCTTTTTTCCCCTTAAATAAAATAAGTCTAGAAGGAACATACCTCAACACAATAAAAGGCATATATGAGAAGCCCACAGTTAACATCATAATCAATGAAGAAAAGCTAAAAGCTTGACAAGATCCAGTGCAAGGTAATGATGCCTACTCTCACCACTTCTTTTCAGTGCTGGAAATCTTAGAGAACTTTGATAATAAAAAAATGAAAGGCATCTGAATTGGAAAAGAAGAAGTAAAATTATCTATGGTTGCAGATGGCTTGGTCATATACATGAAAACCATAAAGACTCTACAAAAATGTTAAAATATTAGAACTAACAAATTCAGTAAAGTTGCAGAATACAAAATCACAAGGAAAAATCAGTCATGTTTGTAAATATAAACAACAGACTACCAGAAAAGGAAATTAAACTTCTGATAAAGATGGATGTGTAGTTAAGTATGCTTTGCCTCCTCACACAACTACAGCAAAAATTACAATAGACTACAAAACAAATATCACCCAGATTCATCAGAAAATAAAGCTGAAAAGAAGTCAGAACCAAGGATTTAAAGAAGCTTCATTCATCCAAATGGGTAGGCGGGGAGGAGACAAAGAGATGCGGGGAGACACATGGAGAGGTGGAAAGGTGCAGAAAGGCACAGAGCCACAGAGTGGTAGTGGAATGGGGGGGTCCCACAATCATGTGTGGTGCATAAAGATTGGTAGGGATACCTCAGGAGCGAGGGGTTCCAGCCCCACACCAGACCATGTATCCCACGGTTCCAGGGCCAGAAAGATAAGTCCCCAAAACTTCAGGCTATAAAAAATAGTATAAGGGGTTGGGGTGGCTGAAGAAATGGCAGGATTCTCAGGAGACTCCTAGGGACCCACTAAGATCTTAGGACTTACACAGACCCATCCACTCTGGGATTCCTTACCAGGGCAACAGCTAGAACGGCATAAGTAGCATACAGGGAGAAAGTGAAGGGACTGACAGCAGGGCAAGTACTGGGAAACAGCTTCCTCCCAGACAAAATTCCAGAGGCCAGACAGCAGTATTATACCCTCCTGATCTCTCTCCAACACACAGAGCCACAGAGCAGTGAAATGGGTTGCCCCACCCTGGTGATTACATAAGCCTCCACCCCATACAATTTACAGGTGTGCTTTTTTTTTTTACACTAGGCCATGCTACTAAGACAGGGAGTCAAAGCAGCCCTGCCTAATACACAGAAACAAACACAGGGAGGCTACCCAATTGCAGAGACAAGGAAATAGAACCCAAATGAAATAACAGAACAAAACTCCAGAAAAAGAACTAAATGAAATGGAGATAAGCAACTTATCAGATGCAGAATTCAAAACACTGGTTGTCAGGATACTCAAGGAACTCAGTGGGTATGGAAACAGCATAAAAAAAGACCCAAGCGGAAATGAAGTTTGCATTAAGTGAAATAAAGAAAAATCTACTATATACCAACAGTAGAGAGGATGAAGCTGAGAATGAAATCAACAATTTGGAACATAAGGAAGAAAAAAGCATTCAATCAGAACAGTAAGAAGACAAAAGAATTCAAAAAACAAGGATAGAATAAGGAACCTGTGAGACATCTCCAAATGTACCAACATCTGAATCATAGGAGTGTCAGAAGGAGAAGAGGAACAGCAAGAAATTGAAAACTTATTTGAAAAAATAATGAAATAAAGATTCCCTAATTTGGTGAAGGAAATGGACATACAAGTCCAGGAAGCACAAAAACACATAATTAAAATACCAAAGGTTAAAGATAAAGAGAGAATCTTAAAAGCTGCAAGAGAAAATCAGATAGGTCCCCTACAAGGGAGTTCCCATAAGACTGTTGGCTGATTTTGCAAAAGAAACTTTGCAGGTTAGAAGGCATTGGCAAAAAGTAAAGTGATGAAAAGGAAGGACCTACAACCCAGGTTACCCTATCCAGCAAAGCTATCATTTGGAATTGAAGGACAGATTAAGTGCTTCTCAGACAAGTTAAAGCTAAAGGAGTTCATCATCACCAAGCCATTATTACATGAAATACAAGAAAAGGAAGATCAAAACTATGAACATTAAAATGGCAACAAATTCTCAACTATCAACAACTCAATCTAAAAAACAAACTAAGCAAATAAGCATAATAGGAACAGAATCATAGATATAGAGATCACATGGGAGGGGGATGGGGGAGAATGGGGGGAAGGTACATGGATTAAGAAGTACAAATTGTCAAGTACTGAATAGACAGGGGGATGTTAAAAATAGTATAAGATATAGAGAAGCTGAAGAACTTATATGCATGAGCCATGGACATGAACTAAGGGAGAGATTGCTGGAGGAAATGGGAGTACTGGGTGGAGGGGGGCAAAGGGAGAAAATTGGGACAACTGTAATAGCACAATCAAAATATCTTTTAAAAAATGAAATGAAGATGCTATTTTTATTTATGGGAAGCTTCTTACCCCCAAAAAAGATTGAAATGTTTTCTCTGCATTTTGAAAATATAAATATATGAGAAAGAAAGAAGTTCTTGAAGTTAGTTTCCTGATAACACATAGAGAAGCTCAGTAAAGCTATTTCCACTTTTTAGAACCTAGAATCTCAGAATCGGAAAACACCATTTAGGCAACCTTCTTCACAAAGCAGGAATTGTACCTCATCCTTGATCATAATCCTTGCTGTATAATCATCCATCTTCTGTTTAATACTTCAGTGACTGGAGACCCACTACTTAAAAAGCTTGATATTCTATTTGTAAGTAGCTCCAATTAGTGGGAAGGTCTTGCTTACATTGAGTAAAATCTACTACCTTGGTGCTCCTGTGCATTTTCTTGCTTTAACCTTGTAAACTGTTCTGTCCAGTTCAGCAGTGAGTAATCATATATGGCTATTTGAACTTAAAGTCATTACTATTAAATAAAATTTAAAATGAAAAAAATTTAATTTCAGTACCTCGGATGGGATAGCCACATGCCAAGTGTTCAATAGCAACATAGGTCTAGTGGCAGCTGTATTGACCAATGTGGCTATATACAATTTCCATTATCTCAAAAAGTTTAATTGGACAGCACTGCTCTATAGAAAACAGAATGTCTATTACTTATTCCACATGAAAAGCTATCCAATGTTCCCCTTCAGTCATTTCTCATCCAGAATAAATAGTCCTACTTCCTTCAACTTTGGAGAATAGCATGTTGGTTTTCTATTGTTGCATAACAATTACAACAAATGTAGTAGCTTAAAACAACATTCATTTATTATCTCAGAGTTCTGAAGGACAGAAGTCAACAGGTTCACTTGTGTTTTGGGCTCTGGGTCTCACAAACTCAAAATTGAATTGTTGACTGGAGTGGTCTCTCATCTGGAGGCACTGGAGGAGAATCCTCCTCCCAGGCTCATTCAGATTGTTTGCAGAATTCAGTTCTGTGTGGTTTATGAGATCCCCATTTCCTTTTTGGCTGTCAGTCAGGTATACCCTCAGTTTCTAGAGGTTACTCTTCACTCTTCACATGTGGAGCCCTCTATTCTCTCCCCTGTCAAAGCCAGCAAAAGTGCATCAAATCTTTCTCATGCCTCCAATCCCTCTGAACTTCCTATTATGCTATGAGGCAGAGAAAACTCTGTTTTTAAAGGGCTCATGTGATTAGATTGGTCCCACCTGTGTAATTTCCCTATCATAAGATAAGCTTATTAGTAACCCATAAAATCCTGATGGCGGATTTGTCATCATATTCACAGTCTGGGGATTAGGGTAGATAGTCTTGGAGAGCCATCTTAGAATTTGGCCTCCCACTAATGATTTCTTATAACTATCTAATGATGGCTATATACTAATATTTTCTCATATAAGGGCTGTTGGCATAGTGAATGTAGTCAACAATAATATTGTGTTATAAATTTCAAAGTTGCTAAGAGATTAGATTTTAATTGTTCTCGCCACAAAAAAAAAATAATAATAATTATGTGACCGGATAGAGATGTTAGCTAACACTATGGTGGTAAATCTATTGCAATACACAAATGTATCAAATCAACAGGCTGTACACTTTAAACTTACACAATGTCATATATAAATATTTCAATTTAAAAATTTAAATAAAAAACTGATGAACCCAGATCAGTTCTTCCTTTGCATTCTAAAAACAAAAGCACTATTGTACTTCAGCCAGAAACATTAAGTTGCATATGCACAATTTGAGGCCTCTTAGAGATGAGCAATTAGCCACAGGAATGCAATCAAAACAGTAAAATAAAGATCTTTCTCTGCCAATTCACTTTTCAAAGGAGCTAGGATCACAGTTATTCATTTAATGATATTAACGTGTGCTGAACTAAGCGTTTAATTGAAAAAACTCATTGAAAAACCTGAGTTCAGGAGAGTTTAATGGGATTGGCTTTGTGTGTCTAAAACATAAAGCTGATCAATAAAACATATAGCAGATTTTAATACAAAAATTTAACACAGAAAATTGAGTTAAATGTGGTTTTAGAAAAGGATTTGCAAAACATTACATTTAATACTGATACAAAATGATGACATTTTCCATTACTCACCTGATTACCCTTGCTAATTCTTTCAAAATGCCAAGTTTCACAAAAATATTTTCCTTCTTTGTGGCTTCATAGAAAAGATAGCAATGAGAACTTGGGAAAGTTAGAAGCTGCAAGGTGATATTCTAAAAAGTTTAAATTGTCCAAAGCAGAAAAGATCCAATGGTGAGCCAATGATAACATTCTCTCAACCAGAGGTAACAATTGGGGGAAATATTCAAGCATATCTTACTATCATGGAGCACCCCTTCTTGGTGAATTCATAGATGCCCTGTGAACATAGGTTTGTGTATGGTCCATGGATCAATGTTTTCAAGCATGCTTCCCTCCTTTGTAAAATGCAGTACCAGTCAATCTACCTTACCCACCTCAGGGACATAAGGTGGATAGCAAAGAACAAAACAAGGGCTTGAATGTACTTTACCCCCTCCCCAGCCTTATTGAGGTACAATTGACAAAAAATAATTGTACATATTTAGCCCTGGCTGTTGTGCCTCAGTGGGTTGAGTGCTAGACTGTGAAGCAGGGGATCACCAGTTCGATTCCCAGTCAGGGCACATGGCTGGGTTGTGGGCTGGGTCCCTGGTGGGGGGTACACGAGAGGTGGCCACACATTGATGTTTCCCTTCCTTTCTCCCTCTTCCTCCCCTAAAAATAAATGAATAAAATCTTTTAAAAATTGTACATATCTAAAGTGTACATCTTGATGTTTTCATATATGTATACATTGTAAAGTAATAACCACTATCAAACTATTTAACTTAATAATCACCTCACAGTTACCATCTACTTTCCTTCTGTGTGTGTGTGATTGGAACACAAGTTCTTCTCTTTAGCAAATTTTAAGTAAACAGCACAGTATTATTAACTATAGTCACATTGTTGTACATTGGCTTTATCTTGCATGTACCACAATTTATCTTGCATGCTCCTCTTGAGCAATGATGATTATTATTAGTTCATGCAACAGAGAGGGCACCCATTTCACTGAATTCCTGTCACTTTCAGGCAAAGCCAAAGCAACAGATTGCTCTGCAATTTCTTCATCTTTAAAATAAAGATAGTTATGTATAAACAATTCTAGAATGCAACATGATTTATAATTAACATGTTCTTCTACTTTCCTGGACAACAATGTTGCTTTGAGTGAAAAAAGTCTATAGGCACACTGTGAGTGAATGACACCCAGACAAAGGAGAGGTCTTTGATTACCATTTCCAATAGTAAGCTGACCTGCTCATGATCTGCCCCCAGCATCCCTTTTCCAAAATATTCAACAAGTTACTAGCTCTGGCTATTTTGTAAAAGGCTTTCACAAGACACCAGTATCTTCATCTCTACCTGTAAAGAAGCTGTCTTTACTCTGATGTCCCTGTTTAACTTTTTCTCAAAGCCAAGTTTCCTCAGTCTTGACAGTTATTAGAAGCAATCTCATAAAATTTCAAAACTTTAAAGGGTTCTAAAAATGGAATCCAATTCCACCTTTCTAAATGATGAAACTGAGGTACAAAGATGTTAGGGTCATAGAAGTCAGTCATAATCACCCCCTCTACCCAGCCTGATTTAAGCTTCTCACTGCCCATATGTGTGAAAAGTGTGCACAAATCTGACTGATTCATAAGGCCAAAGGAGAAACATGGGTAAGGTTAATAATGTCCCATAGCAAATGCTGAGTTTTGCTTCAATATAACAGTTTGTCCATTTCATGTTGTCTGGTAAGATTATGCTTCTATATTTCAGATAAGTTTAACTTCTTATTTAAAAATAATTTTACACTCAGAAAAAAGTTGCAAAAGTAGTCCTGAGAGTTCACATATACCCTTTACCCAGTCTCCCCTAACATAAACACCTTCTTTAATCTGAGTACAGTGATCAATACCAGGAAATTGCATTAGTATATTACTATTAACTAAACTACAGACCTTATTTGAGTTTCACCAGGTTTCCTGCACTGATGTCCCTTCTTCTATTCTAGGATCCAATCCAGGTTCCATATTGTAATAGTTGTTATGTCTCTTTGGTCTCTTCCAGTCTGTGATAGTCCTTTAGTCTTTTTCTCCGTCTTTCATTATCTTGACACTTTTGATGAGTACCAGTCAGTTATTTTGTGAAATGTCTCTCAATTATTTCAGATCATTTCAAAGACATCTAAATCTCATGGTTCAATAATGCAGAGCCCACAATTTACATCTTGGTCACCTCTACTCAAGTAGTACCTGGATTTTTTTTCACTTATGATCATTCCCTAGATGAATGAGGTGTAATTTGTCATCAGTCATTTGCCAAAATCAGACTTACTATTCTTCAGGTGTCTCTGGAGAATCACCTTGTGATGCATCATGAATAATGAGAAACCATGTCAGGACAGACAATGTGAAGCTGATTAATGTGTTAATCGTGAGTCTGGGTTCTTATCTTGCCAGGCTTAATTATGACAGAGTACAGTGGGGAAGCTGAACAACTGGGCACAGTAGTACCATCAAAAGCCATGAAGAGATGTGTGTGTTACATGAAAAGCTCTGGAAGTACCAACCACAGGTGGTACAGTCAATGTTAACTCTAGGCAGTTATATCCCAAAGTATCAGAATCTTCTAGTTCTGGGGGATGTTGGGCATAACATACAGCAATAAACACTCCATATCCCACCCCATCCTTTGATTTTTCATGTTCTCATCATAAAATAGAGTATCCATTATAAAACAGAATGCATGCCTATGGAAGGTAGCTGGGAAGAGTCCTGCCTGGATAAGTCATCTTGGGCACGTATCTTAATGTCTCTGAAATATCGGCAGTGGGGTAGAGAAGGGAGGACAAATGAGAGAATATAAAGAAAAAGGCATTGGGCATCATAAAGAGTTACTGTAGCAGAGTTACGTAAAGGATGCTTTGATAGCATTAACTCTGGCACCAAAATGTTGCTCTTCTGATAAAACTTCCCTCCCCCAAACCAACCCTAATATTGCTAACAGTGAATTCTGGCCCCTATGATTGGGCTTCCTTCCCTCCCTCCTCTGGTTCTTAAGCCCTTAGCATGGTCTCAATGACAGCACCTTTTTTCAGGTCTGTCTCCCTCTTGATACTGAAGGCTGCTTGGAAACAATAGGCCAGGCAGCTGTTTAGGACATATAGTGTTTAGGACCAATAAATGTTGGTCAAATGCATTAATAAATGATGAATCAATGAAAAGCTGTATCTCATTTGATCCTCCCACTAAGCAAGAAAAGCAAGCAGAACAGGCATTATCTCCATTTTAATGAGAAAAATGAGACTTAGAATTTAAACCTGCCTAAGGTTGAATGACTTAAGTGATTTCCACTGTGGTAGTGTTAGTGAAGGCAGCTGGGAGTTAACAAAAGAGAAGGGAGCTAGACTGGCTGGGCCTGATTGGGTCTGGAAGTTATAGCTTCAGATACTCCAAGAAATAGCCAAATCCCCACCAAAGGGATTAACATCCCTCTACAACCCCCTCCACTACCCCATGTGGGGAGGAAGGAGTGAGTTTTCAGTGTCCCCAGGGAACCACTGGTCTGTTCCCCATAGATTAATGAGGGGTGGAAGAGGTGTAGAGGAAGAACCAGTAAAAGGAAAATATCTCTGCTGGGATCATGTGCAGTAGAAACCAAGATGGTACAGCAAAACTTTGAGGCATGGGCAGTAGAAGTCAAAATGGTAACCATAAAGGGGACATCTCTAGCCTGGGAAAAGAATTGGAATGCGTGGGGGCATGAAACCCTAGAAGATCTAGGAAAGACATTAGATAGGGGAAGTACCCACCCAGTACAAGCCCGCAAAGAAACAGGAAAGAGATTGGTTAGTTTGAAAGAAAGCTTACCCCTTCCCAAGCCTGGGTAATATTATCAAAGATTAACAAAGGCCTGTCTTGGTAGGATGTGTTTGCCCACTCATTTGCACTCATACTCCCTATGCAGCAGCTGTGCAGTCCAGGCAGCCACGTGAGCCCAAACTTGCATGGGCTCCAAGCATGAGTCTGGGTGTGGTAGCACAGTGGTGGCCAAGCACAGTTGAGAACTGAGACTAAAGTAGATGGATGGAAACAGAGACTGAGATGGACTAAACTTTGGCATGTACTCAAGTAAACTACAGTAGCTTCAGATGCCCTGCTGATGCTGGTTAATGGCCCAACATCTCTGGGCCCTTGTCCTTCTTCTGGACTTGGTGAAGACAAAGCTGGACTTCTTCCACAGCAGGACAAAGCTGAGCCACCTGGTTGTGATGAGACATTGGCCACCTGGGACAGTTGTTTGATGTTGCTACAATAAATCTTACCACTACACCTCATTATCCCATGTGCAGGTCTGCAAAATGCTTTTCTTGTTACTCCATGGAAAAACCCTATTTCCACCAGCAACACTAGGAGCAGGGAAAATAAAGAGAACGACCAGAATTAAATGCCAAATTTCTTCCATGCCACACACTTAGCCAAGACTAGCAAACTCAAATGATCTTAGAATCCCAGCAAGTCACCCAAATATGCACAGAGGGTATTAGACAATACAAATAGTAGCCAGGTGACAAAATCATCCCAGCAGGTAAAGTTTAGCCTGAGGGACATGCAGATCATGGTCCCTGTGGGCACCTTCACAGCCAGGGTCTCATTCACCCTCATCACAACATGTAAGGTCTGCATTATCATCCCCCTTTTACAGATGAAGACACTGGGATTTAGAAATTCTAAGTGCCCTGGCTACCCAATAGTGTGTTTATCTCAAGGGGGATCAAGCCTGGGTCATTATCTAAGGGACCCTGTCACCTAGAGACACAGATTATCTGATTTGTTTTGTAACTGCTGACAAGCTGAGGAACGTCAAAGAGCAAGACTGAGGTTATAGATGAATGTTACTTTGTTTTGGCATGTTTCCAATTTAGCCCCTTTATTTTTTTTAATTACGCAGAAAAATATCTTCAAGTCCCTCCAGTCCAATTCTCTCCCAAGTACCAGTCATCTCTCCTTACTGGGTCATAAAATCAGTTTCTGCTGTCACAAGAAGCTATTTAAATTATAATAGAAAATATCAGAGTCCCTCATTCATGAGTAGTGGAGAGTATCATGTCGTAAAACCTATAGAAACAGTCACAAAAATTTCAAATAAAATTTAAAAAAAACTCACTTTGGCCTTGGCCACAGTGGCTCAGATGGTTGTAGCATTGCCTTGTAGCCAAAGGGTTGCAGGTTTGACTCCCAGTCAGGAAACATGCTTAGGCTTTGGGTTGATCCCCTGTGCAACCACAGACAATCCCCACTCCGTGTATGTAGGGGAGGCAGTCAGTCAATGCTTCTCTCTTGCATTGATATTTCTCTCTCTCCCTTCCTCTTTCTCTAAAAGCAATAGGAAAAAGTGTCCTTGGTTGAGGGGGGAAAAAACCCTTGATTCAGAAAGATTTAATCAGCCCTGGCTGATGTAGCTCAGTGAATTAAGCACTGAGCACTGGACTACAAACCAAAAGGATGCTGGTTCAATTCCCAGTCAGGGCACATGCCTGAATTGTGGGCCAGGTTCCCTGGTAGGGGGCACGAGAGAGGCAACCACACACTGATGTTTCTCTCCCTCTCTTTCTCTCTCCCCTCTCCTCTGTAAAACAAATAAATAAAATCTTTTTTGAAAAAAAGAAAGATCTAATCAAATCACTGGGAGGAGTAGGGAGAGAGGTTGCCCCAGGCCAAGGTAAACAGCCTGGGACTATTTTGACTGAGAAGTTGAATGTCTCTACAGGGCATGGAATTATGGGTTAGAAAATTTGAAATAAAAGAAGGGTTCTTGGGCAGGCTCACTGGCTCTCTTTCTTCCTAGAGGATGCCTGGATGATTATGCTGCAGCTGCCTGCATTTTCCAACGGATGCTATTTTGGATGGGAAGGAACTCCAGGTGCAGCCTAGGATTGGGCTGGCCTGGCAGAGGGTGGCAGTGTTATTCTTCTTTGAGTGTTCTAGAGGGGATGAGCTCCAATGCAGAAGCCTGCCACTCTTCCAAAATTGGCTGCAGCCAACAGGACCTCACTTGCTGCTCAGTGACAAACTCACTTTGGAAATTTACTTCTGCAATCCAAACCCTTCCAATATTGGCCCTGGCTGGTGTAGCTCAGTGGATTGAGTGCAGGCCTGTGAACTAAGCCCTTCCAATATCATCCAGTAATGTTTATTTCTCGACTAAATACAATACATTGTCTAATTTAGATAAGTGAATATTTATCTGAAGCAGAGAGAGAAAACTGCTACCATCAGAATCAGTTCTAATACAGCTTGATAGTATCTAAGAAAGGTAAACAGATAGTCCTGGTATGACCCAGCCATTCCACTCCTAGGCATATACTGAAGAGAAGTGAAAACAAATGTCTACAAAAACCTCTACATGAATGTTTATAGCAACATTATTTATAGTATCCAAGAAGAAGAAACAACCCAAATGTCTATCAACTAATAAATGGATAAACAAAATGTGGTTCGTGTCCACAAAATGAAATACTATTCTTAATAAAAAGGAATAAAGTACCAATACATTCTATAGACAACATGGATAAACCTTGAAAACATTATATCAAGTGATAGAAGGCACATGCAAAAAGCCACATATTGTTTGATTTAATTTATATGAAATATCCAAAACAGGTAAATATATAGAGACAGAAAACAGATGAATGATTGCCAGGGACTGGGAGAGGGGAATGAGGAGTAATGGGTAGAGGGTTTATTTGGAGAGTTTAGAAAGTCCAATGGCAAGAATGCTGAGCTCAGACTTTAAAACTGAAGGTTGCAGAATATGCAACCATCAATGAGGAAATCTCTAAAACTCCTCAATTCATTCAAGTGTGTGCTTTAGCACACTACAAAGCCCTATTCTTTACTAAAAATAGGATTTTCCCTCCTTACCACAAAAAGAAGGCAGGAAAAACAGGCTATCATTGGAAGCATCACTTTCATTTATATCTTCACATGACTGACATTTTATTTACTTCTCTGAAACAATGATTATTTTTTTCTCTTGAAGTAGGGTACTCATAATCAAGAAACCCAGAATGTGAAGGCTGTTCCTTCCACCTCAAACACACCAGGATAACATTAGTGGGACAGATGGGAGTTTATTGTTTTCTCCCCCTATACAGAATTGGTCAGCCACACACATTCTACCTGAGAAGCTGGGCAAATACAGTCTGAGTTTGTAATAGACAGTATAATGGTGTGTAGTATAAAATGGTGTATAGTAATATACAGTGTACAGTGGTGTGTAGAATATAATGGTGTCTAGTGTATAATAGTGTATAGTGATGATGTACAGTGTATAATGTTATATAATGTATAGTGGTGTATAGTGTACAGTGGTATACAGTATATAATGATATATACTGTATAGTGGCCTATAATGTATAGTGGTATGTAGTGTATAGTGGTGTGTAGTATATAGTGGTATACAGTATATAGTAGTGTATAGTGGTATGTAGTGTATAATGGTATATAGCACAGGTGGCAAACATGAGGCCCGTGGCTGAATTGGGCCTTCCACCTTGTTTTGTATGGCCTGGCACCTTGTTTCTACCCAGCAGTAGTGCTGAGCTCCTTGCCCCTAGTTAAGGAGTAGTTACATTTACACTGTCCAAAAATTACATTCGGCCCTTTGAAGGCAACCACGAGGCTGATGTGGTCCCTGGTGAAAATGAGTTTGGCACCCCTGGTGTACAGTGTATATGATGTATGCTGTATAGTGGTCAACAACATATAGTCATGTGTAGTGTGTAATGCTGAGTAGTGTATAATGGTATATAATATATAGTGGTGTACAATGTATAATGATGTAGCAAAAGGGGACTGTGTTGTCATTTTTACAAAAAAAACAGAGAGGATGAGATCATGTAGACCCACCACCAAAGAGCAAGAATTCAAGTAAGGGTGACAGGTCTTAAAAAGGAGAAATGTAAGCCATTGACCCTGTGAGAGCAGAGTCTGGTCCCAGACTGCCTATTTCCCCAGTGTGTTTGTGGTTTTCCTTCATATGTAGCATCACTTTCTCTCCCACACAGGCATGGAGCAGATGGGATCTCCTAGCATGATTATTCTGTCCCTTCTTGTGGTCCAGGTGTGTCTTCCACCTGAGGACCATCCTTTACTACATCAATTGAGGATCAGTCCCTTCTCATTCCCCTACCAGATTCTGCCAGGTCCATGGGTCAGGTGGGATCCCTGTGTCAAAAGGGTAAGGCTCTGAGATGCTTGAGGTCCTCATCCCCAGCAATGCCCTTGGCTACCCTTCCTGCAGGAATCGGTCCTCTCGACATATTTATACTTGTGCAAACTTTGCCATACTCTTGGGAATGTGTGTCCTGGTACTCAGGGGCCACTCACATTTTAGGTTGTTGTCCAAACATGATGGAATTCCTTTAAGACCGGTATGGAAGTGCTGCTGGCTACTGAATAATAACTTCCTCCCGTAGACATTCATCTCAGATCTGGTTATGGGAAGGGTCTGATCTGCCCATTCTTCAATCCATTTGAATTTCTACAAATTTGGGGAATACAAACAAGAGCAGGCATGCAATATTAAAGGCTCTCAAAGGCTCCAGGCTCTGTCTCAGCTCACAGAAGCACCTGAGAACTAGCACATGTGTAGCACCTGGAGACAGTGCTAGTACAGGTCTGACTCATCAAGAGGTACACAAAAGTCTTCCTTGAGTTCCTGGGATTTTGCTCTTCTGTCCCTGTTCCAAAAACTCAGGAGGCTGTGCAGAAGAACATCAGTCAGCTGGACCCAAGGGGTGTGGAGCACTGTCATTAAAGAATTGCAGCAAGTAGATATTGGTTAGGGAGTCTCCACTCCGGGTGACCACATGACTGCAAGTGGTGCTAGTAAAAAGGAAAGTCTACCAGGGCAAATAAATCTAGTACATTAATTTGTTAAAAGCTTTGAAGCATACCACATGCAGCTCACAGGCATTTATAATGGTGTTAGGCTTCTTTCCTAGGACTTTATGGCTGCCCTTTTGTCCTAAGAGCAGGCATCGGGAAGGAGAAGCAGATTAACAGAAGGGGGTTAGTGCAGGTCTAAGGACCCATAAGTGGAAATAAAGTATAGGCACACATTTAACCAGAAGGACAAGTGGACAGGAATTGAATAAAAGAGTCAGCCAAGACAATTATTTCTAGTAAATGAAAAGCTGACAGGCAGAAGGCCCCTTGGGAAGGCAGCTCCCTGTTTAGAGGACCCATTGGCTAGATCCAAGGTCAAGGGATCAGTGGGCCCTTATTACAAAAATTAAGGCTACTGAATTCACAGCCATCAGTGGGGACATATCTGAAGTTTTAATGCATGCCAAGTACTAAGTACAAAGGATTATTTACCCTTATAAGATACAAAATCGTTCACCAAAAATGGTAATGGGGATGGCAGGGGGCGGGGGAAGTGTAGAAACTGGCTACCATAAGTCTTACACCATGATGCAAAGGAATTTTTATTAACTTTGTAGAAGAATCACTTCTATTTTAGCTTTTGGTAAGATCCTCATAAGCAGGTAGCCCACAAATGTGAAGGCTGCCCAGATGAAGATCAGCTGGCCTGACTCAGGGACCGAGTGTAGACAGTTATTTAAAGATTTGCCAAACAACTAGACGTTTCTATGGGAGTCTCTCTTCTTGAGGGACCCAGAGGGGCATCACCTTAACTTGACATGGAAGTTGATTGTCAACCAATAGTCATTGGCACCAATTCAATGCCAACAGGAATCCCCAATTTGGGGTGCATTGAAGGGTGAGACTGTTGCAGAGCAAACAGAAGGTTCTCGAGACTGGCAAAACACTTCCAAAGTCTCACTTTCTCAAACCTGAGGGGTCAGTCTTCCACGGGCAATTAAGATCCCGGACGAGCCCCCAAAAACTGTTACCGAGCAACAGAAAAGGTCCGTTATTGTCTGCCGCCTTATGGAAAGATGTCTCTCAAAGCCAGAGATTTGTGAAAAGGAAAGGAAATGTTTATTTAATACTATACAGAGTTAAAGTAGGAACCTAACATCTCTATTGAAATATCAAAGTCCTTCAGGATACCCACAGAAGCCCACAGTGCCTCCTATCTCCCTCTGCCCTAAGTCAGGGTACCGTAATTGCAAGGAAGAGAAACACACGTCCGGGATCCAGCTTCTTGACACTGTCAGCTGTGTCCTTGTCCAGGCAGGATCTCTAATTAATCCAAAGCCATGTGGCACCTTCTCATGGCCCACCGGCAAGAGTCCTTTCACCCTTCTTTCAGGAAGTCTCTCTTGCTCCCAGGCCACGCAGCCGAAGGGAGCACCCCAAAGCCACGTGGTCCTTCTTCCACCAAAGCTGTGGGGAAGGGACCCCACTCTGGAAAAGCCACGTGGCAATTCTCTGCTAAAGCCACATGGTGATTTTCCCTCATGGAGCTGTGGGTCCTGCTCTCTGGTGAAACCACATGGATCTCTCTTCATGGAGCTGCGGATCCTGCTCTCTGGTGAAACTGCATGGATCTCCTCCCCCAAATGGCTGCCACGCCTGGGTTTAAATCCCCATGCCAATCCTCCTCTGCAGCCCCATTTCCGACTCCTCCTACAATCGGTTACACCTGCCAGCATTCCTGTATGTTTCCAAGGTTATTGGGATGCCATCATGAGTCTGGGCAGGTGTGTCCCATTTTCTGGAGCCAATCTTCTCCAAGCTCCCATGCAGGTGCTTTAACTTAGGGTTCCTCCCCCAGTCACGTCCTTGGGGAAGTCCTTTCCATCCCCCCTGGCTCAGAGCATGGCCACTGCTGTTTAACCTGTCTATGAAACCAGTTAAATGTTATAGATATGTTAAATGACCATTCTGGGGGTTATCTGCAAAACCATTGCTATGCAAAACAACTCAATGGCCCTGCTCCATTTGTCCCTTCCCCCAACTCATACCTGTGGGGGAGGGGGTGAGGACATCTTATATGTCCCTCTAATATTTCCTGGACACCCTGAGTTCTGGGCCCCATTCCAACTCCCTTTTGCCCCCCCCTCTTGGCTGCACCCTGTTACAAGACTATTCAGTGCAAACAGCTCAATTAAGATAAAGCACAGCTGTGAGGCAGCCCTCAGGTCTATATTGCAGCTTGATCCTCTCCAACTAGATAGCACTGCTCCAGCACTTTGGTCCATGGCAGCTTGTGGAGACAGGATAGCTCTGCTCTGCTTTAACAAGAACCACTGTCTTTGATGGAAAAGGCAAGTGCACTCTCTGAGCCAGAGGGAAGCGGACTTGTAGAGAGAAAAGTCCCTACCTCCAGTCCCTAATTGGTCCATTCTCATACAAATGAGGACCCTAAATCTTCAGTTTGATTGGTCCAAAAAGCACTGTTTTGAGTGCTCAGAATGGAGCTGCTCTGATTGGTGGGTGAAGATGCTAATAAGTATATAGCTATGCAGCTCTGGTTGGACGGGGAAAGTCTCTGTCCTCCTATTGATTGAAATACAATTCCAGGAACACCTTTATAAGGGTCAACTCAGATGGCAGGAAGTGCAGGCAGGCAGGCAGGAAGTGCTGGAGGCAGGCAGTTTAGTGCAGGCATCTCTCTAAAGCACAACTTGTGTGAGATGCCCTAGTTCAGAAATAGCTGTTAAGCTCTGTTTTTAATTTGAACCCAATTATCCACTAGGATCCTTCCTGGTAGGTATTTTCTTAATGGGGATTGACACAATAAATGAAACATACTCCTAAAAACTGCATATAAAAAGGAGGGATTATTTCATAAATCCCTTTTAGCAATGATAACAAAGGCAGGCATATGTACTTATGTGTGAATCCAGACCACAAAAAAGAAGACTATACATCTTAAGGGGCTTAGGGAAGCCTCAATGATCTTCCTACTTAGACACCCAAGAGTGCAAATGCTACACAAAGGAGGGTCAACTGAATTGAATTGAGGGTAGCAAAAAAACAAACATGTACAAAGAGGTCTCTGAACTTTTAGGGCCCACAGATGACCTTGGCTGACCCTATAACCCATGTATTGTTCACACCACAGAAATAAATATAATAATAAATAATGAGGAGGGTGGGAGGAAACTTTTGGAGGTGATATATGTGTTATGGCATAGATTATGGTAATGGTTTTGTAAGGGGGTGCAGAGTGTATCCCCCACAATCCTTGACTGTGGGAAGAGAAGAATAGATGATACAGAGTTTAAAGATACATTGTATAACAATGGCAAGTTCATAGTTATGCCTTCCTGAAGGGAAGAGGGCTGCTGCCCAGAGTGAATTGTGTACGTGGCTTAGAATATTCAGGGACTCTTGACATAGCAGGGTGGGAGGTGCTTATATTGTGCCTGTGCAAGAGGCAGGGAATGGATGCCCACCCCGGATGTCCATGTGTTACTGAGAACTTTTGCCCTGATTGATGGTGGCAGACAAAAGAAGGTAAAAGATACAGGGAAATTGACAAAAATGGTGGACCCTAACACACAATAGCAAGGGCCAGATATGAAATCACACAGGAAGTTCTGGGCTGAGCATTTAAATGAGAGCAGGCTAAAGAAGTGAGAGAGAAAAGCCACATGGTCTGGAGTAAGCAAGGGAGGAGACTGAAAGCCAGAAGTCTAGTGAGTCTCAAGAGCTGGCAGTGTGGTGGGGGGCCTACCCAGCCACCCAGATTTGAGTTTGACCAGAGAAGACAGCAGCAGAGCTGATGGAGCTGTGGGGGGCCTGCTTAGCCACCTGGATTTGTCAGAGATACTTGGAACTGAACTGTGATGGGGAATGCTGAGCTGCAGACTTCTGCTTTTCTGAAAGATGATGGTACCAGTACCTCTGAGTGGCATATTCTGAACCTGGCCTGGTTTGGCAAAGAGAGGCAGGACTATGTGTTTTGGAGTGTTTTTTAAAGGGAGTGGGACTTAATGGCAGAAATCTGCCATTATTCTAAATCTGTATAACCTTAAATAAACAACCCCCTTCCTTTTTCACCAAACTCTGGCATTGAGAATCACATTTCTTGGTGGCACGCAATCGAACTCCACAACTGATCCAGAAAGCATAGGCGGGGTTCTGTAACAGTTTCAAGGGTGTATACTTACCTCCAAACTCATCAGGTTGTATACATTAAATATGTACAGCTTTCAGGTTGTGAATCATACCTCACTAAAGTAGATTTTTTAAGTAACTGTAAAAACTAGAGAACAACAAACAATATTACTTAAAACTGGGCTGGCTGTCCAATGTGGCAGCTACTAGTGACATGTAGCTATTGAGCACCTGAAATGTGGTTTTTCTGAATTGAGGTATGCCATAAGTGTAGAATACATACCAGATCTTAAATACTGTAAAACCGTCTCATTCGTAATTTTAAATATTGATCACATGTAGAAATGTCCATTTAAATGATTAACCTTTTTTGATGAGATTGCTAGTGAATTTAAAATTCTATATATGGATTGCATTTGTGGCTCACATTATATTTCTACTGGGAAGAACTGCATTCAAGGGACAACAGATGAAATGCTCCACCACTACTGTGCTCTTGGTGCAGCCCAGGCCTAAGCACACCTCCACACAGCTCCTCAGGTGTTATGGCCCTGGCTCTTTGGGAATCCAGCTACTACTCCTTAAAGTTAGCAGAGATATTGACTGAGATGGCTTTGAATCTTAATTCAATTTGGAGAGAATAACAATGTTAACAATTTTGAGTCTTCCAATCTGTGAACATGGCATATCCTTCTAAGTATTCAGCACTGCTATAAAGTGGGATCTTTTAAAATTTCATTTTTCCATTTTCCCTGCTAGTGCATAAGAATACATTAGATTTCTCTATATTAAACTGGGATTCTATGATCTTGCTAAATTCATAAATTAGTTCTAGTAGTTATATTGTAGAGCCCCTGAAATTTTCCACACAAACAATTGGATTATCTACAAATAGAGATAGTTTAACTTGTAAATAAAAACTCAAACAGCAACAAAAACATTGTAAAAATAAGAGAAAAACCACCAAAGAAAACATCTGAAAATGTACTTCTTAAAGTTCTATAAAAGCACAAGAAAATAACAGGTATCTCTTACCTTCTCATTTCATTATTTCAGATCCAACATGTGCTCTCTTGTGGTATCAAGAGGTTAAATAGATTTTATGGCTTAAATGATTGAGGAAGCCCAAAGGGCCAGTCAGAGCTACTGACCCCAGTGCTGGTGCTGGGCTGGATGGTTTATAAACAACAGAAATTTACTTCGCCCATTTCTAGAGCCTGGGAAGTCCAAGACTGAAGCACTGGCTGATTTGGTGTCTAATGAGAGCCTGCTTCCTGGTGTATAGATGGCCATCTTTTCTCTGTGTCCTCACATGGCAGAAAGGACATGCTCTTCAGGGCCTCTGTTAAAAGGACACTAATCCCTTTTATTATGAGGTCTCCTGTAGACTAATTATGAGGTCTCTTCCCTCCTGACCTAATCACCTCCCAAAAGTCCAACCTTCAAATATCATCACCTTCAAGATTAGAATTTCAATATATCAATTTCAGGGTGACACAAATGTTCAGACTACAGCAGCTGCCCTCAAATAAATCAAAGACTAGCATTGATCCTAGAACACCTCAGTTTAGGAGGAAAAACTTTTTGTATTTAAATATTTAATGGTAGAAAACTGAAGGTAGCTGCAGGAAGATGGTGGCGTGGTAGGGGAGGAGCATATTCCCATCCCCCACTGCATATGGGAGAGGAACCTGGCTGATCTGCAGAGAAACGGAGCAGTCAACCAGCGGAAAGACAGCATATTTGAAAGGAGGAGATGGAAGGTTGTAGCGGACACTGAAAAACCGGAGGGTAAGGAGAGTGCTTCAGAACGGTAAGAGCCTAGGAATCAGCGCGGACACCTGGGCAACTGAGGCATCGGCCTGGCACTTGTCAGCCTGCCATGAGGCTCTAGGGAGGGGGCCCGCCCCATGGCCACAGCACACAGCTGTGTGACCAGAGATGTGTGGCCCACACCAGCAACCCGCGTAATGCATGCAATCCGTGGGAGAATCGAAGCCTGCACATGTGAACCCAGGGAGAGTGCACGATCCATGGGAAAACCAGAGCTCACTCCCGTGAAATTGGGGTGAGTTCTCGGCGAAGGAGACCCAAGCTCACACCCATGAACTTGGGAAAGTGCGCACTCCCCAGGAGGCTCAGAACATATGCCTGAGGCCCTGTGCGGAGAGGCACCGGGCTAGCCCTGGGAGGAGTAGCCCAAAGACAACTGAGTGCTGAACAGCCAGAAAAGCGATACCATAACCCCTTGGCCTTTGCAGCCAGCAAAAGGAGAAAAACCAGCTTGGCAAGTGTGAAAAGAGCAAAAGTTATTTTTGTTTGTTTTTTTTAAATAACTTTTTATTATTATCTCATTATTTTTATCTTTTTTACCCCTCAACTCCTTTTGCTTCACTTCTTTCTTGTTTTATGCCTTCTTTCTTTAGTTCCAATTTTATCTCTTCTTCCTTCATATTTTTTTCTTCTTTTTCATTTTTTTCTTCCACTTTTCTCTCTTTAGATACCCACAAGTGAGACAAAAACAAAACAAAACAAAAAGCCTGGAACTGTGAAAACAACAGAGTTGGTCCCAAAGAGAGGGCATCCCAACAGCTGAGACAGTGGAAGCTGTGATCACCAGGATACCCAAAGGAGACTGCACCACTGAATCTCACAGGAATTCTACCACAGAAGTTCACACCATAAACCCAGGGAGCCAGAACAGATCAATGTAAGAAGCTGAGGCTAACAAGAAGAGCCTCACAAACAATGGGAAGACAAAGAAACAATCCCCAAATGAAGGGAAGGAGGAAGCACCAGAAAGAATGCTAAATGAAATGGAGGCAACTCAACTATCAGAGATTGAGTTCAAAGCAATGGCTGTCAGGAAGCTCCATGAGCTCTCAACGAGCTACCAGAAACTACAGGGAAGCTACGAGGAACTCACTGCAAACTATATCAACATGAAAAAAGAAATAGAAACTATCAACAAGGGCCAAGAGGAAATGAAGAACACAATTTCTGAAATGAAGAACACAGTGGAAGGAATGAAAAGCAGAATTGATGAGGCAGAAAATCGAATAAGCCAGTTGAAGGACAAAGTAGGAAAGAAAAACCAGAAAGAGCAAAAAAAGGAAAAGAGGCTTAGAAAGAATGAAGAGGGATTAAGAGAAATGCAAGACAATATGAAATGTAATAATAGCCATATAATAGGAATTCCAGAAGGAGAAGAAAAGAACAAGGAATAGAAAACCTATTTGAAAAATTGATCATGGAAAACTTCCCTAATTTGATGTGAGAAAAAAGTCACACAAATCCAGGAAACACAGAGAGTCCCAAGAAGAGGAACCAAAACAGGCCCACTTCATGATACATCATCATTAAAATGGCAAAATACCAAGACAAAGAGAGAAACTTAAAGGCAGCAAGGGAGAAAAAGGAAGTAACATACAAGGGAGCCCTGATAAGGTTAGCAGCTGACTTCTCAATGGAAACACTCCAAGTCAGAAGAGAATGGCAAGAAATATTCCAGGTAATGAGAACCAAAGACCTGCAAAGAAGACTACTTCACCCAGCAAAGCTTTCAATCAAGATAGAAGGCCAAATAAGGAGCTTCCCACGCAAAAGAACTCTAAAAGAACACACCTCTACCAAACCAGCTCTGCAAACAGATACTAAAGGGACTGCTTTAAGGAAAGGAAGGAGAAGAGAGACAGAGAGGAAAACAGGCACAAAAATGACAATGAATAAGTACCTATCAATAATAATATGAACCTTAAATGGATTAAATGCTCCAAACAAAAGACACAGAATACCTGAATGGATAAGAAAGCATAACCCACACATATGCTGCCTACAAGAGACCTACCTCAGGACAAAAGACCTACACAGACTCAAAGTCAAGGGCCACAAACAAATTTTCCAAGCAAATGGACAGGAAAAAAAGCCAGGGTAGCAATACTCATATCATACAAAATAGACTTCAAAAGAAAAGCCGTAAAGAGAGATCCAGAAGGCCACTTCATAATACTCAAGGGAAGAATCCACCAAGAAGACATAAACATTGTGTATATATATGCACCCAACATAGGAGCACTTAAATACATAAAGAAAATCTTACAGGGCTTCAAGAAAGATATTGAAAGCAACACAATTATACTAGGGGATTTTAACACCCCACCGTCAAAAAATGGACATATCTTACAAACAAAATATCAACAAAGATATTGTGGCATTGAACAACACTCTAGATGAAATGGACTTAACTGATATATATAGAGAGCCCTTCATCCCAAAGAAACTAAATACACATTTTTTTACAAATGCACATGCAACATTTTCAAAGATAGATCACATGATAGGACACAAAACAAGCCTCAACAAATTCAAGAAAAATTGAAATCATACTAAGCATTTTCTCCAACCACAGGGACTGAAACTAGAAATCAACTCCAAGGGGAAAAAACCAAAACCCTCAAAATCATGGAGATTCAATAGGATGTTACTAAACAATGAATGGGTCAAGAATGAAATTAGGGAGGAAATCAAAAAGTTTCTGGAAACAAATGAAAATGAACTCTCAATAACCTAAAACTTACGGGACACAGCAAAGGCAGTCCTCAGAGGAAAGTTCATAGCGATACAGGCCTACCTAAAAAAAAACATAGAAATTTTTCAAACAAACAACTTAACCCTACACCTCAAAGAACTCAAGGAACAACAACAAAGACAGCCCAGAGCAAGTAGAAGGAAGTAAATAACCAAGATAAGAGCAGAACTAAATGACATGGAGACTAAATGCACAATTCTAAGGATCAATGAATCCAGGAGCTGGTTCTTTGAAAAGATAAACAAAATCAACAAACCTTTAAGAAGGCTCATGAAGAAAAAAAAGAGGGAGGACCCAAATAAACACAATCAGAAATGAAACAGGAGAGATTACAACTGACACCACCAAAATACAAAGGACTGTAAGAAATTACCACAAATAACTGTATGCCAGGAAACTTGAAAACCTAGGTGAAATGGACGAGTTTCTAGAAAAATATAATCTTCCAAAACTCAATGAAGAAGAAGCAGAAAGCCTGAACAGAACAATAAAAACAGTTGAAATTGAAGCAGCAACCAAAAAACTCCCAACACACAGAAGCCCGGGACCTGATGGTGTCACAGGAGAATTTTACAAAGCATTTAAGGAAGAGCTAACACCTATCCTTCACAGACTTTTCCAAAAAATCCCAAATGATGGAAGACTCCCAAACTCTTTTTATGAAGCCAACATTATCCTAATCCCAAAACCAGATAAAGACAAAACAGAGAAAGAAAACTTCAGGCCAATATCGCTGATGAATATAGATGCTAAAATCTTCAACAAAATATTGGCAAACCGCATCCAACAATACATTAAAAAGATCATACACCATGACCAAGTGGGATTCATCCCAGGGATGCAAGGATGGTTCAACATTCACAAATCAGTAAATGTAATACATCACATAAACAAAACCAAAGACAAAAATCACATGATCATATCAATAGATGCAGAGAAAGCATTTGACAAGGTACAGCATCCATTTATGATATAAACACTCAGCAAAGTAGGAATAGAGGGAGCACTCCTCAACATAATAAAGGCCATATATGAGAGACCTACAGCCAACATCACAATCAACGGGCAAAAACTAAAATCTTTTCCACTAAGATTAGGAACAAGACAAGGTTGTCTACTTTCACCACTTCTATTCAATATAGTATTAGAAGTGTTAGCCACAGCAGTTAGACAAGAAAATGAAATAAAAGGCATCCAAAATGGAAAGGAGGAAACAAAACTATCATTGTTTGCAGGTGCCATGATAGTGTACATAGAAAATCCTATAGACTTGGCCAAAAAGCTGCTCAACCTGATAAATAAATTTGGCCAGACAGCTGGATACAAAGTCAATATCCAGAAATCAAAGGCATTTCTGTATACCAACAATGAAACAGCAGAAGCAGAAGTTAAGAAAAAAATCCCATTCGATATAGCAAAAAGAAAAATAAAATAACTAGGAAGAAACCTAACCAAGGAGGTAAAAGACCTGTATGCATAAAACTACACAACACCGAAGAAAGATATCAAGGAAGACACAAACAAATGGAAACATATACCATGTTCGTGGATTGGAAGAATTAACATCATCAAAATATCCATACTACCCAAAGCAATTTACACATTCAATACAATACCTATTAAAGTACCAATGGCATATTTCACAGACATAGAACGAACACTTCAAAAATTTATATGGAATCATAAACAACCCCAAATAGCTGAAGCAATTTTGAGAAAGAAGAGCAAAGTAGGAGGGATCACAATACCTGATACCAAAGTGTATTACAAGGCTACTGTAATCAAAGCAGCTTGGTACTGGCATAAAACCAGGCACATGGTCCAGGGGAACAGAACAGAGAGCCAAGAAATAAACCCTAGACTCTATGGCCAATTAATATTTGACAAAGGAGTCAGCAACATAAAATGGAGTAAAAACAGCCTCTTCAACAAGTGGTGTTGAGAGAACTGGACAGCTACATGCAAAAACATGAAACTCGACCACCAACTTACACCATAAGCAAAAATAAATTCAAGGTGGATAAAAGATTTAAATATATGCCATGACACCATTAAAGTCCTAGAGGAGAACCTAGGCAGGAAAATCTCAGATATTTCATTTCACACAGCAACATTTTTACTGATATGTCCCCTAAAGCAAGGCATATAAAGGAGAAAATAAACAAATGGGATCTCATCAAAATAAAAAGCTTCTGCATGGCTAAAGAAAACAGTATTAAAATCAAAAGAGAACCAACTGTATGGGAAAACATGTTCGTCAATGATACCTCAGACAAGGGTTTAATCTCCAAAATATAGAAAGAACTTACATGACTCCACTCTAAGAAGACTAGCAACCCAATGAAAAAATGGGCAAAGGACTTGAACAGACACTTCTCCAAGGAGGACATACAGAGGATCCAGAGACACATGAAAAGATGCTCAATATCACTAGCTATCAGAGAGATGCAAATTAAAACCACAATGAGATACCACTTCACACTGGTCAGAATGGCCATCATAAATAAAGCAACAAACAACAAGTGTTGGAGAGGTTGTAGAGAAAAGGGGATCCTAGTGCACTGTTGGTGGGATTGCAGACTGGTATAACCACTATGGAAAGCAGTATGGAATTTTCTAAGAAAACTAAAAGTGGATCTACCTTTTGACCCAGCAATCCCACTGCTAGGATTATATCCTAAGAACCCTGAAACACCAATCCAAAAGAATACATGCACCCCAATGTTCCTAGCAGCACAATTTACAATATCCAAGTGCTGGAAGCAACCTAGGTGCCCATCTGTAAATGAATGGATCAAGAAACTATGGTACATTTACACAATGGAATTCTATGCAGCAGAAAGAAAGAAGGAGCTCCTACCCTTCGCAACAGCATGGATGGAACTGAAGAGCATTATGCTAAGCGAAATAAGCCAGGTAGTGAAAGACAAATACCATATGATCTCACCTTTAACAGGAATCTAATAAAAAAAAATAAGCATAATATAACCAAAGACACTGAAATTGAGAACAGGCTGACAGTGACCAGAGGGGAGAGGGGAGGGAATTTCAGGGGAAAAGGGGAAGAGTTTGGAGCAACCAGTATGAAAGACACATGGACAAAACTAGGGGTGTGGATACGGGAGGGAGGTGGGGAGGTGTGGGGCAGTGGGCTGGGATGGGAGTAAAAGACAGAAAACTGTATAAGAACAACAATTAAAAGAAAAAAACTGAAGGTAACAAAAATAAAAGAAAATATTTAATGGTACAAAACTTGGGCAAGAATCCTGAAGGGCACAGGCATCCAGAGGCCTAAGCCACACAAGATGGGATGTTTCCTCACTGTTGCACATAGGCATGATGAGAGTTATAGGTCCTGGCCTCTCTGAACTATGTTTCTCAGGCAGAGAAGTGTGAGATGGAAGGGGCAGCAGCTGGTGGGGTTAGAGTGCACATGAATTCCAGCTGAGTGGTATATGCTCCCTGCTCTCCAAGGGTACTAGAGCCACAGTCTTTCTCTCCACTTCCATGCATCCCAGCTAAGCCTCTCTGAGTGTTCCTGACCTCCTGAAGTCAAGACAGTCCAACCCCAGGCTGCCCATCTCCCTCTTTAAACATCTTTCACTTTATTTTTGCCATGACTCAAAGCCACTGCATCCTTGATATTAAACACTGAGGGTTACAGGGTTTGATATGTGTTGCCACCTTGGCAGGCTTCAGGCAACTCACCCAAGATTGAGTAGTAGGAGTAAAATCATAAGATTTTCTTGTACCTACTACCCTGATCTCACAGTCTGAAGTCATAGCAGATGGGGCCTCCTCATTGATACCTGCAAAAGAAACTTATTCTTTTCCCTTCTTTGACTGCATGATCTCACACCCCATGAGATATTTTTTGACTGATAATTGTGTATGAGATTCTGCCATGGAAACATGTTACCTCTTAAATCAAACAAGTGAGACTCTTTCACTGTGGCAGAATCTGTCAGTGCTTCACCACAGTTGTCTTTCTCTTCTGACTCAAACTTTAGATTGTATTTCCTCCTTGAAAGTAGTGTGGGAAGTTCTGTGTACCCCATCCAGATATGACCCCCAAATTCTCTCACTTGCTCCTTAACTATTCCCTCCTCTCCTGTTCGCTACAATGGAGATGATCATGGCTGTTTAGAAGGCCGTATGTGGAAGGCCTCGCTCCTGAGTGACTGCATGGAGGAGGCCTACCCTCAGACCTAGAACACTGTTCTTGACTGTTATATGGATACTAAGTAAACATTTTGTTTGCGCCATTATCATTTGGGGATCTATTTGTTATAACAGTTTAGCCTACATAAGAAATAATTTTTGGAAGCTTACCTTTGCTCAGTTCTGTACTTATAGATGTCCCCCGTATGTTTCTTAGGGTTCTGGCCCTGCTCTTGAGAGCTCTGAAAAAAATGTTATCCTCCTGAATCCCTGATGAAAAATTTTATTGTTGGAAAAATTTTCACTGATGGTGACCATTAGCCCTTTGAGTCTGTTAGGGAGAGCACTCCCTCCCTCTGCTATAGACCCAGCAAATCCATGGTCTGGGCTGGGAATTCATGCATAGGTGCTGCCTACCTTTCTTAGTGTCTTACTGGCAAACACTCTAAAGGTGTCTTCATGGGCTATTAAGTTCTCTTCCATCCTTGCCTGAACAAGGGAGTAAGAGATGGTTGGGGAGCAACTTGGGACATTTAAATATCTAATGGATATTAAATGAATATTGACTAACAAATTATGAATTTAGTTAATCAGAATAACGGTACTGGTATTAAGAAAGAAAAAATCCCCTACCTTTAAATATACATATTGAAGTTCTGTATTTAGGGAAGAAACATCATGATGCCCATAATTTACTTTAAAATACTTCAACAAAAATATTAGATGATGAAAATATGACATGTTTACAATTTTTACACAAAAGTAATGGGTATAGATTCGAGGAAGATGGTGGTGAGATAGGTAGAGGCAGAGTCCACTTCCCCCTGCACACAAGTGAAACAGCTCGCCAATCTTCTGAAGAACAGAGTGAACAGCCAACAGTATCCCAACGTATATGAAGGTTGGAGGCCAAAAATGTAGAAGACATTGAAAAATCAGATGGTAAAGAGAGTGCTTTGAGACAATAACGTCCCTGGGACCAGCATGGGGACCAGGGCAGCTGCAGCCCCAGGCCTGGCACCCACCGGGTCTGCCACAGCATTTGAAGGTAACCGCAAGGCTTATGTGGCCTTTGGTGAAAATGAGTTTGACACCCCTGTTCTAGAATAAGAGGCACAACAGTTTATTTAAATAAGTGGAAGGACACAGCAATCCAGTCTCCCTTTCCTACCAACTTCTGATGACTCTCACCCTGCCCTTCCCAAACTTATTCAGACTTACATGGAATGTATAGGACCCATATTGTCCTGACACTCAGCATGAGGAAGAAGGCAGCAGATGGGGTGCTCCCTAATGGCATGTATGCAAGAGGCAACTCTTATCACCAACTCATTGACTTTAGGTACCTGATGAACAGATCCCAGGTGTGACCTCCCCTGCAGATTACACAGGATCAGTTTACTGACTGCCCACCACCCATCACCTGACATTGTCATGTCCTTGGAAACCTCCAATTCCTGAATCAGTTGTCCCAAAGATGTTAGTCTGGATCCCAAATTGGTGGAGACTTATGACCTATGTGCATGCATCCAAAAGCCTTCCAAATGTATCCACACCTTTCTGGCAATCCTCTCAATTCTTCTCGCATGATCCAGGTAGAGAAGCAAACACAAAATGACAAAATCAGGCAGAATTCTTAGCTAGAATCACAAAGTGTTTGTTTTGTAATACATAAAAATTATGTGAAATTAAAATTTCAGTGGAAAACAACAGTTTTATTGGAACACATCCATACTCATTCATTTATATATTGCCTACATTTTAGCACTACAACAGCAGAGTTGAGTAGCTGTGGCAGACCATATGGCCCACAAAGACTAAAATATTTAGTGTTTTTTTAGATAGTTTGCCAACCCCTGTTCTAATGTTTCCTGTTTGTTTTGATAAACATCTGTCCTTTATTCTCATTTTTATAATTCAATGTTTGTTTATCATAATCACATTGCCAAATAAGCCATGGAAGGTGAAGAAGCATTTGACTATTTTTTGCTAGGACATGATTAGTGAAGACAGAAAGAAACACTAAATTTAAAAAGAGAATAAAATATCCACTCAGAGATCTGAATTATATCACTTAGATTCACTGACTAAATAAATATTTCTAAAGCTTAGCATCACTATTACTTAATGTTGCAGATATCTGATCTGACATTAATATTTTAATATTTTACACTGTCATTTAGTAGTTAAACTTTGCTTAATACATGGGTTACAAAAATCTTATGATAAATATTGCACTGATGTAGTTTGTATCAGAAATTAATGTATTAATATATCAAAAAATAATATATCAAAAATACTTTCTAGTATATGATATGTACAAAATTATACTGATTTTAAATGATAATTGTATAAAATAATATATTCATGTTAATAATAATTATCTTGACATGGGAGAAGAATGACATTTTTTCTACTTTTTCTGTATTTTTCTATATTTTGCATTTTAGAGTTACCAATTTAAAACAAAATTCCTTTAATCCTTGTGAACTTGCTTCCCATTGACTTTTCTCCCCACATACACAAAGAGGTATCTGATATGGAAAGAACTAAACCTGAGGTTTAGTGGTTTAAAAATGAAAAGCGAAAGGAAAGGCATAAGAGCCAAAAAATAAAATTGGAGGCAGAACCAACTTTCCACACAAGAAAGTCTGTTAACTGTTCTTGAGGTAAATGGAAGCATACACAAAGGCCCTTGAAATGGAAAAAAGTCACATGGTTGAACAAATTAAACACTACTTAGTTGCCCAGTGGAGCACTTTCTCAGAGGCTGAAGTGAGGAAATTATTTTAGTGACTTCCAAAGAAACATTATATACTTCTATTTTTCAAAAAGTCCCTAAAGTAATATTAGAGAGGAAATAGTTTCAGGGCAAAACCTGTTTGTCAGGTGAATTTTTAATAATGCTAGAAACAGGCTAAGTAGATTTTTTTCTTCATGCTTCCCATCCTACCAACTTCAACCAAGGGAAATTACGAACTTTTTGAAATTTAACATATTCCATAACTCCTTTTTCAAATACATCAAGAACCTAAGAAAGGCAAATGTGAGAAATGCTTGTAAAGACAAGCAATGACTGGCAGACATTTTCTTATAAAGAAAAAGAGTTAATTCACTGTGAAGGAAAATGCCTAACAATTTACCAGCTGTTGGAATTGTTTAATACTAGCACTTGTGTGACAATAATTGCTACTCTAAATAACATATGGCATGGAAGAAGAAAAGGTAAGCCGTCAAAGAGAATTGTGCATGCTCGGTTATTCCCTGTGGCAAACTGCTAACAGATCACCAACCCTATTTCCTATTTTTCTTGGCATGCAGCTGTGTGATATTTTTCCTATCTGCTTTGTGTTTATAGGTGCCATGGTCTGACTTCTGGCCAGTGGGATATGGGAAGAAGTGATGCATGACTCATTCAAGCCTAGCCTCTACAGCTCTCACACCTGCAACACTCCATTTTGTTCTTCTGCTGACTGGAGATGATGCTGAGGATCTAAGAGGCAGAAGAGGGCACAAGATGGAAAGAACCACTGCTGCTTGGAGGACAGCTGCCTGACCAAGAACAACCATACTGGACTGTAGGCCAGGCCATCATGCTATCTCATACACTCTCCCATTTTTAGGCAAGTATTAACTATGTGCAAATGACTAAATCTGCTCTGCCTGTAAGCAGAGAACTGAAATTACTAGACCAGTTCCCCTCACTTCAGAATTATCTTGCCAAAGGAGGTCTTTCAAATTCATACCAGGCTTCTCCCAACATTCAAAAGTACCACTTATGGAAATATTGTTTGCTTCATTATGTTTAACTCAGGACAGAGGTAGTGACACCTGCACTGATAATTACCCACCGGTGAAGAAAATTTGGTGACACTCAAGTTGTTTTGCTATACCTCAAAATTTTTGGTTCAGATTAAATCTGGTCATTTGCTGATAAAGTAGGAAAGATCATGCAGATGGCCCCAACATACGTCTCAATCTTTTACAAAAAACATTTTTCTTTAAAAAATATTTTTAATCCTCTCCCAGGGATACATTTATTGATTTTAGAGAAAGAGGAAGGGGGTGGGAGAGAGAGAGAGAAAGAAAGAAAACAATGTGAGACAGAAAAATCAATCGGTTGCCTCCTGTAGGTACCCCGACCGGGGATTGAACCCACAACCCAGGCATGTGTCCTGACTGGGAATCAAACCTGCAACCTTTTGGTGCATGGGACGATGCTCCAACCAACCAAGCCACACCTGCCAGGGCTTACAAAAATATTTCTCATTTGTGATCCTAGCCCAAGAACAAACCTCTTAGATCATTTTACACAATTCCTTCTCATTAGGCAAGGTGGATATCGTAAAGATATGGGAAACGGACCTTATAATTTAGACATGTCTGGTATTACTTATGTGGGAATGAAGAAGAGTCCAATGGCATCTGCCACTAAACAATCCCTCTAAGACAGGGGTGTCAAACTCATTTTCACTGGGGGCCACATCAGCCTTGCAGTTGCCTTCAAAGGGCCAAATGTAATTTCAACTCCTTAACAGTTAAGGAGTAGTTACATTTACACAGTCCTAAAATTACATTTGGCCCTTTGAAGGCAACCATGAGGCTGATGTGGCCCCCGGTGAAGATGAGTTTGACACCCCTGCTCTAAGACAACCAGTAATGAGTTTGGACTAGTGATGTTAAACCTGGCCAAGTTCTTTTTTTCAATGAATGAAAGTCATTAATGTGAATTAATTCAAGTTGTTCAATGCTGTAAGTCCTGGTCACTTGAATCTTGCTATCTCTTCAAAAAAGGATATTTAATAAAAGGAAGTCAAATCAGACAATAATGAGGAGATTCAGACCAAAATAACATTAATTTTTTTTATTGAACAAAAAGATAAAACATGGAAGTTAAATTCACTGAGCGAAAGCAGCTTACCAGGTGAAGCTGCTATACTTTGTGCTAAATAACCTTGTGAACTGAGAGTGTACAGAATACATACAATATGGAAGTTACCTCAACAGCAAAGGAGAAGGTGTAGTTTACAGTTTTGGAAGTTAAAATTTGGTCAAGTGATATATTTAGTTGCCCAAAATTTCCAGCCCTTATCCACATAACTCAGCATGATTCTACATATGTGCATTTGGCATGTACATACTGAATTCCATTTTAACAGAAGCTGCTTTTTGGAAGAATTTTTAATTGTTTTACATTTGTTTGACATGCCACTCAATTTTTAAAGTTTTATACTTAAATATTTCTATGTGTGTATGTATTTATACACTTTTAAAACTCCCAACCCTTGTTTATAAGTGGAGGGAGGGGTCATGCTGCTTTTTAAAAATTACTATTGGTGAATTTCAGTTATTCTTTCTCCTGTGTGTCTAAGAAACTTTATATGTTCTCAATGTACCCACACAGACAGGTGGGTTGACAGATATGCCAAAAATACTTTATGAAAAAAGGGAGGTAGCTCATGTGAGTTGGCAACCTTTTATCTATTGTTTTCTGCTGGAGCAGGCTGCCTCCCTCTGACACCTTACAATCAAGATGAAAGGAAAACCTTTTACTTTGAAGCCTAGTTACCACAATTGTACATTTATTATAATCCAGCTTCAACTTAGTTTATTGGGCTTTCTAATGCAAGATGACAAATACCTCATAGCCAGTACACAGCATCAAAAAAGTACTGAAGAAATATTTTAAAGACAGTAACTTGGTTGTTTTTTTTTTTTTTACTTTTTTTGTATGTTAAATGTCAGCTTCTATGGGATACATTTCCAGAATGGTTTTGTTACCACTTTATAAACACTCTAAGCCAGAAAAACAGCACAAATAATATCAATGTAGTCTTTTTTTCCCCAATATCTGTATCAATTACTGGAGGCTAATCCTAACATACACTACTTAAGGAGGGACAGCAAAAGAAGAGAATCAATGACACATTGCAAAGATAGGACTACAGCATCTTAGTTGTAGGGATGATCTTATGGTGCAGAAAGAGGGGACTCTCTAGAAGGTGATGGTGTTGTTTCTTCAGGTGGAAAAACCGTGAGTGTGCACGCTCGAATGCCACCAAGGGACTCTGGGAGATCAAAAACCTTATGCCATTCATCTTTATCTGGATCATATTTCTGCACTATCTCTACCATACAACGATTATTCCAGGAATACCCACCAACCACATAGATTTTATTTTCAAAGACAGCAACCCCAACATCACTCTGCCCTCTTAACATGGCAGCAATTGGGGTCCACTGGTCAAGGATAGGTGAGTAGTATTCACAGCTTAGGACATCATCATAATCACTTGTTCCTCTGAAGTGATTGCCACCAATGACATAGAGCCTTTCTCCCACTGTACACATGCAATGCAGACCTCTGACAGTGGTCATTGGTGCCTTTTGGATCCATTTGTCAGTATCAGGGTCAAAGCACATGAGCTCCTTTTGGAAAGTATCATGAGTAATTCCTCCTAAGGAATGAAAATAATAGACAGATTATTATAAAAATGTAAAAGTAAATAAAAGAATCTGTCATAGGTGATTGCCTTCTAGCCACAATTATGACAATAGTATCCTTATAAATGTCTGCCCTCTATAAATATTTTCCATGGATTAAAAAAGAAAGAAAATAGTATTTTCATCTTCTTAAAGAACAAAACTATAGTTTATATTATTGCAATGACTTTCTCAAATAGACACCCATGGGACTTAAGAGATGTTCTTAAAATTCTTTACTGAATGAAAATATTTTTTGGCCCCTTTTAGAGTTGTGTCTGCAGTAAACTGCAACTACAAAGCATCATTCAGTCCTAAGGCTTTTTATTGGGTACTCTCCGAGTACTGAGCACAGGGCTAGGGCACTTACATTGTAGGTGCCTATCAAGAATATCTACTCTGATTATTTCATTAGGACTATGACTATGACTATGAATTGAAGTAAATCAAAATGCTTTGGACAAGTTGATAGTGTGCAAATGTACAAGCTTATAATAAGATTCAGAATTTTTTGTTTTTGTAGTTTTTGGTGGATGGGGTGAGGGTAAGTGATGTCATGTCCTATCAACATGGACATTTGCAAAGCTAAAAAGTTAGAATGCTGAATATGTATGGAATTTTGTATGTGCAATTTTGATATCATCTACAAAGTATATTCTTATACCACAAATCAGTCTCTATAATTAAACAATCACACTATATGTTTTGCAGATTAGGGAGAGAACTACACTAATTTTCATCCATATCATTCAAAGCTCTACTATCTAGTGGCCAAATAGAAATCATTGTTTTTTTCTTTTGCTTTTTAATATTTTTTCCTGTGATTTACAGAATTATTGGAAAGCACAACATTGTTCTTTGGTTTGAAAAATCAGCTGTGGTTTCAACCTGCTCTTGATTGTGAAGGTCATGTATGCAACATATGCTAGTTATGCCAAATCACCACTAGAACAATTCAAATGTCATTTTCCCCCCCAGAGGATTTGGAGCTCTCATTATAATGGCATAGCATTTACACACAGAAAATAGGTAGATGGTATAAATCATTGATTAGTGGGGTGTACGATTTTCTGGATGACTCTTTCAATATAAGACATCCCTTAGTTGCTCATAAATTTAACACAAAAACCTGCCAATCACACATTCCAGGCCTTTCAGTGATCCTTGTTAATTACAGATTTCATAAGGCAGTCTTAAGAGACTCAGACCACAAACATCACCTGAGCACCTTTTATTCTCTAATAATGTAACTGCTGGCCTGGCACTAGCAAGCCCTCAAATGGGGGACATACTGTCTGAGGGCCAAATGATAAGAACCTGGCTAACAAAAGAAAATTTCAAAACCAGAGATGAACATTTCATTAAAATAACATTCTTCTAAATTCTATAGAAGAATGACTTAAATACCAACAGTGTGAAAATGAAAGTTGCTACTGGGACACTGTAAGCAAAGTGTACCAGTTCAGAATTTTTTATTAGAAAAACATATGTGCATGTGGCCAAAATACAGGGATGGGCAAAAGTAGGTTTACAATTATAAATATGTGAAACAGAGAGTTTACTCTTGTATTATTAATTATTTATTATTGTATTATTATTGTTGTTAGCCTACTTTTGCCCACCCCTGTATATCTTCTAAACTCAACATATATTATATTTTGATTATCCATTTTCTAGATTATTTCATTAACACTATATAGAAAGATGGTGACAGTTAAGAAGTTTATATATTATACTAATTGTGCTTGAAGCATAATTGTTTACCTGAAATATACATTACTCCTCCATACACAGTTCCAGCATGGCCATAGTGGGGTTCGCTCATTTTGGCAACATAGGTCCACTCATTGGTTCTTGGATTGTAACATTCTACTGTAGCTGTTGTTAAAAAAAAGAAAATGATATATAATTTCAAATTTAGCAATTAATTATTTTTTTCTTTCAGGTAAAATACTAATAATAATATCTAAATAACTGAAACATATTATAGATATGAGGTATTCTTTGGAGGTCTCATGTTAATCACTGAGGCTATATTAATAACTTAACCTAGTGTAATGCAGGTTACACTAGACTAGATACTTAGTGTAATAATCTAACACATTTCTTTCACTGCAGAAATCACTAAGATTTCTTTTTTTCTTGTATCTTTATAATCTGACATTTCTCCCATTTCTAAAAATGTGGGAAGAAAAGATGACAAAAATCACAAGGAAGTAAAACATTCCAATTCTAGGCCCTTTGTAAAAAAGGTTAATAGATATAAAGCAAAATTTTAAGTTGAGAAAGAAGTATGTACACCGCCTGGTGTATGTTCTCATGCCTATTGCTTTATTTCATATCCAGACTACAAAATGGACACTGACAATAATTTTTCTACATCTATACATTAAATAGTTTGTACATGTCCAACACTGCTGCAGCCAATACTGCTCTTAACTTGAAAGTAATTGGCAGCATAATATGAAGCTAAGATTTTTATTAGGGGTACTTCCTCTCAGTAATAAATTTACCAATTATAACACACAGTATTTTGGAAAAAAAGGCCTCAACTTATTTAAATATCAGTTTGTTATAACCTCAAAAATAGAACAACCATCCAGACAAATAGAAAATGTGAGCCTTTTTTAAAAGCATGAAGTCTCGATTGACTTGAAAAGTTTATATGATTTATTGCAGACACTGCCAGTTGCTAATCCAATTCCTTGCCTCCCCTAACCCTGCTTTTTTATTACTAACCATAACACTCTCAGGGAAGCACTGTGCCAAATTTAAAATAAAGTTCAAATTATCAGGTCTCCTTGAAGCTGGAGTTGACTGTATAATATAGTTCTAGACACTGCAGCTTTATCAAGCCACTAGAATAAGGTTTTGCCACTTGTAGCCAAATGACATTCCAATTGATGAACCATCCTTTGAACAAGGTTTCCTGATAAAAAGACAACATAAGAACACGCAAAACTAGAGACAGAGATTGACAGAATAATTTTCTAGTCTATTCGATAATTTCATTTCTTCATCAAATCCACTATGTCAAGTACTCAATTCTCTACTAACAACCCCTATATTATACCAGTTCATATCCTTTTACTAATTTCTTTTCCTACTTACTTTAGAACTGAGCTTTCAGTCTTATTTCAAAGGCTTTCATTATTCTCATTCTGACCTCTCTTGTTACTCTTGTTCTTTGCTCTAGGCTTGAACTCTTACAAACTATTTCTTCTAAACCCTTCCATCAAGTAGCAAGATCCTGCAAAATCTTTCCTCCAAATAAGGTGGGGGAGTATTTCACAATTAATGATGAGCTAAAACTGCCAAATACTGCTGTACTGTCTTTGACTATGTCCAATCACTGATGTCTTTTTTGTTTGTTTGTTTGTTTTTATTTTAATTGTTCTTGTACAGTTATCTGTCTTTTACTCCCCTCCCAGCCCACTGCCCCAACCCTCCCCACCTCCCTCCCATATGTGCATTTCCATTTGCCTTTAGCAAGACTTTCAGCTATTTGACAAACAAAATCCTACTGAATGCACATTACTGTCTCTCTCTAGTCTAATGATAACACTTGGCATCAGCAAGGTAGTTAATGGTAGGATTTTAACTGATAAAAATAGTAGTCCAACCACACATCCTATCACTAAAAGGGGTTTTAGAAGACTTCCAAAGATCATCTTTCCCATCTATTTGAGGTTAAAGACTATTTTACTATAATTCCAGGTTTTTCTTAATGAAGAACTCTGCTTTGAACTTTGAAATTTCTAGAGTATAACAGTCTTTCCTTATGTCTAATTAATGTTTTGATGCAGTTTCCACTAGTTTCCTCTTATTCCTTTTATAGTGAAGCTAGAGATTGAATAGCTATTCACTCTCTATGATCACTAAAATTTACCTATGTAGAAAGACAACACTGTATTTCTCAGTGAGTTAATTGCATTTTTTCCTAGTAGAGGTTATAAGAATCTATCTATACATACATCTATCTATACATATATTATCTACCTACAGATATGTATAATCTCTCATACAGAAGCCCCTAAGTGTAAAATGGCTATTAACCACCAATATTTCCACTAGCAAGTTCATCGTTCATAAACTTGTTTTCTTTCAACTAAATAATACATCTCCATTAGCATTTCCCATCATTTAATCTCTACTTTTCACACAGAATTGCTATTTTTAGTAGTAAAGTCAATAGTGTTTAGTTTTAAAATAGAATATATCTAATTTAAAAGTATATATACAGATCCTTACTTCTATTTTCCATATTCACAAGGTTAGTGCCACAACTTTGATAGTGGAGAAGCAGGGATAATGCAAGGCAAGGAGTTGGAGCCACGAAGCAGTGGTTCCATCATAGTCTATGAGAGGTGGGAATGGTAACGAGGTAACTGGGAAAATCTAGAACAGGAATTAGGCAAACTACAGCTAGAAAGTCAAATCCAGTATGCCATCTGCTTTTGTATGACCCACAAGATAAAAATATGAGTGGTTTTTATATCTTTAAAGAGTTGGGGAAAAGTCAAAGGAAGAATACATAAAAATTATATGCATTTCAAATTTCAGTATGTATGTATAAAGCTTCATTGGAACATAGCCTCTCTTATTTATTTACACATCGTCTATAGTTGCTTATGCAATGTAACAGTAGAGTTGATTAGTTGTGAAGACTTCCCATAGCCAGGAAAGCTGAAAATATTTTTTCTGGCCCTTCACAGAAGTTTGTCGACCCTTATCATCTTCAGTAGTCTGGTGACCTGGTATTTAAATTAGAGACCCTCTCCAACTTAAGAACTACACTTAGGTTGGTTGTTTCACATGTATTACCAGGAATTTTATTTTCTCAGGTGATTCTACTGGAGTCCAGAAGTAGTCCCAAGAGATGATGTGGAACTCACAGGTTCTTTGAGATTGAGAAAGAGACTAAGCCTTAAGAAAACCATTTGGACAATGATGGCTCCCATAGAGGGAGGATGAGCTCTACAATCCTAAAATGCCAGCTGGTGATTTGCTGCTTAAGGAAGAAAACCCAAAACCCATTAAGGGATATGGAGACATAAACTAAATTGCAGCAAGTTTATGGTACATTTATTTGAAAAAATCTAACATGTTTTCTATAAGTTATTTCATTATTTGAAAGCTTGGCTTAATATTTAACTGAAGTGAAAGATAGCTAAGCTGTCTATTTCTCCTCAATATAGAAAACCTCAATGGAAGATCGATTGCTTATATGACATAATTTTGAAAGGCGCCAGAAATAACTGACTTCTTTTTCACTTAAGTGACAGCTACTCTTAAGCTTCCCCTAGTTCCCCATTGTACCCAGTGTCAAAGTAAGGCAACATTTCTATGGAATTACATTCCAGCAATATGCCAGGCTCATATACACACTTGTAGTGAAAAGATTTTAAAAGACCAAATTCATTCAAATGATCTAAAATGCCTTGCAAATATTGTCACTTTTCATAATTATATATAGGTGATGGTTATTGCATGTATGAAGAATAAATGATGTACTTGTACCAAACCTGTTAAATTGTTAAAAGACTCTCCCTTTTCCTGATAGCCATTCCTAAGCCCCTTCTCTATTTATACAGGCATATTAACATGTCAACATAATCAGTTAAGATAGAAATGTTAAGTAATTACAATAAACGTGTGTGTGTGTGTGTGTGTGTGTGTGTGTGTGTGTGTGTGTGTAAGGGTGGGGTTGTATAAAAATGCTTATGGAGCAGGAGAAAAGTTAAATCCCAGCTTCTGGCTGGAGCATTCAGAAATAAAAGCAAGTGTTTCTTTAGAATGAAAATCTGCTATTATGCAAAAACAATAAGCCCAAGAAAACTGGAAAGGGCAACTGACACATACTTTTTTTTTATTTATACAAAGAGCAACATTATTAACAGAATTCAGAAGAACTCATTGATGCTGTTCTTTTGGAAGATAAACAGGGCAGGTTAGATCAAGCTCAGCTATGTCAAAAATAAAGAATATGACAAGATGGGATAGTTGCTTTCTTGCTACCATTTGGGTATAGCATAGGAGGAACTCTAAGGGAGTGGTTGAGTTGGGGAAAAAATTAAGCCTCTTGCTTCTTGGTTTTATGTAATGTCTCTTTTTTTTTTTTTTTTGCCTGAAAATTCTCTCCTAGAATCAAGACTTTTACTTTGAATGTGTTTAATAGGTCAATCACACAATTTTGTAAAACTTCCAATATATAATACATTAACTTAAAGTAATACTGACTGGATTTGCTGGCTGTGCTGATTTTGAGGGAAGCAATCATTTCCTATAAAAGTTTAGTTACTTATAGATTATAGAAGATGATTTTTAAGGGAAAGAATAGCAAATAGTTTAAATGTGTTTTTCACTTTCAAATTGAAACACAAAAGACTATTTTGAATAAGAGATGGAGGTGATCTCACCTATAAGTGGAACCCATTCAACAGAACAAATAAGCAAGCAAAATATAACCAGAGACATTGAAATTAAGAACAAACTGACAGTAACCACAGGGGAGGTGAGAGGGGATAATGGGAGGAAGTGGGGAAGGGTTTTCAGGAATCTATAAAGGGCACATGGACAAAACCAAGGTGGGGGTGGGATCGAGGGTAGGAAGTGCGGATGGCTGGGGGGAATGGTGGAGGGGAAACAGAGACAACTGTAGTTAGAGAACAATAAAAATATTTTAAAAAATAAAAAAATAAAAATAATTTAAAAAAAAAAACAGATGGAGGTGATTCCTGAAGGCCACGAGCAAGGAAGCCAGATACTTGCCCAGTGGGGTTGTATGCATCTTGTTCTCCACTAAGCACAACATGGGAAGAGCTCAAACAGGGTGGGTGGGAATCAAGTTGGAAAAAGAAAACCTCTAGCGTCTCAGTTATATGTAATGACTCTCCCTGGCCTGAAGATGATATATTCTCAGAAAAATAAGGCCTTTAATTAATATAAGGAATGCATATTAAAAACTTAATAGCTACACATTAACAGGGGTGATAACATCAATAAGTAAGAACTGACAGAAAAATGGAGCTATTGCCTTCGAGAAAAAAATTCAAAATGACCACTGAATACCAGGGTTGATGACATATTATTTGTCAACATGTAAAAATTATCTTAGATAAGTGCCTTTTCTAAGAAAGGGCCAAGTCACTGACTGTACCTTGTAGATATTTTCAGACACCATAAATTTAAAATAGTATAATAACATGAAAATAATGTGCAGGGGCTGACTGAGGAGACCTGAAATAATGATTCTACACTAAAGGTACTAATGCCTCAGATGCTTTTAAAAGTCTGATTATTAAAATATACTAGGAAACCTGTGTGGTTCAAGATCATGGCACCTCATCCAACAATCTAAAAAGTTTGGCCTCAGGAAAAAATATGACTGTGATAACAAAAGAGAAAAAACTGTGGGTCGGAAAGATTAGTAACATTAAAATCATGTCACTAACAAGAAAGGGCTTGATAAGCTGAAAAGTTTAAGAGTTGAGAACAGTTAATTTTGTCTCCAATAAACACCTTACTCTCAAATCCATTAAGCTAACTTTTATTTTATAGAATAGTGAAGAGAAATATTCTAATAATTACTATGAATTTATTTAGAACCAGTATGTTAAACTTCCTCAGCATTCTGAAGCCTAGCATACTGGACAACTATAAGCACTCTATAACAGAGAATTTTTAAATAGTGGTAAGGAGGTGAAATAAAAAGCTAAACAATGATAGTAGTGACAGACACTTTAAAGCATGATATAAAATGTGGTCTTCCTGACTTCCCTTTTAGATACCTAGCTTACTCCAATTGTATCTAAAATAATAGAAATATGCCTTCTAATTTTAATTTATATAACCAATGTATTGCTATATAAACTGTACATGTGACCAATCTTAGATTAGAAAGACAAAAAAGGGACCATCAAATAAAGTTTACCAGATCAGTTTACAGAGAAGAAAACTGGTCTTTCACCAAGAGAGAATGATTTTAAAGCTAATAGTTTCAGATTATAATACTCACAGTAAATAAACTTTGGAGAATATTGAACTTTGCACATTTCATTGATAAATAAAATTATCTTACTGTGTGGTCTCTGATAGGTAACAGATTATGTTGAAAAAAACAACAGAAGTCAGTGCTCTATAAAGAAGAATTTTAACCTGTTCAGTAAAATATTATAAGGGCTTTTAAAAATGAAAAATGAAGGAACATGCTAGACCTCTGTCCAAGATTCTATCAGAATTTAAATTAGCAGAATGCACTTTGTAGTTGAATTTTTCAAGATGAAAATCATAAATACTATACAGATCAAATAATGTATTTGGATTACAAATAATTGTAATTTGTACTGTGGCCAACAATATATGCCCAGATAAGGTATACTCTTTGTTTCTGATATTTTCTAAGAAAAACAGTTTAAAATGAAACCCTAACTACATTTTTTTATCCTCACCCAAGTGCAATTTTTCATTGCTTATAGAAAGAGAGGCAGTGGAGGAGGGGAAGGAGAGAGGGAGGGGGGCAGAGAGAGACAGAGTGAGAGAGAGAGATATCAATTGGTTGCCTTCTTGTAGGTTCCCCAAAGGGGCATCAAACCCGCAATCTGAGCATATGCCCTGACCAGGGATTGAACCTACAACCTTCCTGTGTACGGGATGACACTCCAACCAACTTGGCCACAATGGCCAAGGCCTAACTGCATTTTTTATTTTTCATGTTATAGAACTGTTTAGTTTATGATTTGACAAGAATTTGGGGATAAAGACACTTACGCAGTTCACCAGCTGCATTTCGTCCACCAACAGCATAGAGATATCCTTTGAGGGCACTTAGGTGGAAGAAGGTGCGCTTTTCATTTAAAGATGCAACTTGCATCCATTTATTGTATCGAGGATCAAATCTGAAGACTGTATCGACAGCAGTTTTTCCTTTTGTGTCATAATTACTCTGTCCACCAACAACATAGAGGAAGTTTCCAATGACAGCAATGCCATGCTGGTACCTTGGAGCATCCATGGGGGCTAACGATTTCCATTCATGGGCCTTTTCATCATACATGCGTAATTCCTTACTGACTACCAGCTGCTGCCTCAGCACTCCTCCTAGTGTAACCAAGTGAGTCATGTCAGATCGAATGGCAGTCCTGTCTGACTGCATAACTGGCTGCATATATGGCATCATTTGGTAATTGCTGGCTTCCAAAAGAAGATTCACACAAGTATTGTCAGTTCTCATAAAATCCACGGTTTGCACGTAATTAATGAGCTCTTGTGGTGTCATCAGCGGAAATCGTATGTTCTTCATTAATTTTGCAGCAAAGTCCATCCGAGGTTCTTCCAGGCGTAGCCAGCGACAGGTAGCCTTAAAAAGCTCAAGTTCAGTGCAGTGCTTAAGGCTATTACTAGAAAGCACAAAGGCAAGCCTCTCAAAAGGGAGTTTCAGGAACTCTCCAGTGCTCAACAATGCAGGAAAATTCTTCAAGACAAAACTGTTCACGTATTTATCCACTTCTGTCAGATTGTAGGTGTTGGCAATCCGCCCAACTTCAACACAATTGTCTAAAGTGACCTATTAAGCCAAGAAAAAAAATAAAATGTGACTACTTTCATGACCCCCACATCTGAGTAACATAAATACTTGTTCCAGAAGAAGAGTAAATTATGCTTTTTACTGTCCATACAGATGCAAACAAAGATTTTTATCCTAACACATTAATGATCTAAAGAAAATTCATGAACAATTTTACTTAATCCAGGAGCAGGATGACTAAAAGAAAATAACCATTCAAAGTCAGTAGGTTAGGAGTTACTCTAAGAAACAATGTTATCGCTTCACTATGGCCAAAATAAGTACAGAAAGTCCTCAGTGTCATCAATAGGTTCTTGGAACTGTGGTGAAATGACATATAATGAAACCAATTTTACCACAGGCTAATGGATATAAACAAGAGCTCAATTCCTACTGCACCTCATCAATGTTATAATGAAACAACATCATTCAAGAGCCTACTTTACTTTTCTCGCCTTAAAAATGTATGTTCCCTCTCCTACACACACACACACACACACACACACACACACACACACACACACACACAATTCTGGCCAGATGGAAATTTTGAAAAAATACAGGGTTATTCTATTATAATTCATCTCAATCCTCTACTCAGTCATGATTCTGAAAAGTAGTTTAGCTAGCAGATCCATTAACAGAAAGCTCTAATACCTGATTCTTAAATTTGTTTCATGTAAATGGGTGTCATTCATTACTATTCCTTTATTCATTGCTATTCATTTTGATTCCTCCAAAAAGTATTGCTTATCATAAAAATAATTCAATAGGACAGTTATTCTTAGAGCAATGTTATTTTCCACATTATTTGGAAATATAAGCAAGGGAATTGCTTTCATGAGGGTTGGAACAGATGTGTGCTCATTAAATTACTCATGGAGTTTAGTTAGTTTCTGGTATCTTTTATGTGCCATATAGTTTTCCTTAGCCACTGTCTTACTCTCACCATTATTTTAGCTCTGCCTGGAGTCAAAATGAGACCAGAAAAATTTCCTCAGGGTAGAGCTAAATATGCCAAAAATAGAAACCAAGAAAAGGAAACAAATTATGGAAAGACCCCTCTTCTGCAGGAGCTTTTCAATAGTCTAATAATTGAGTGGTAAAAAGTGAAAAAAGAAAAGTCATATCAGCAAATATTATACAAGGAAGAACTCAAATCACAAGTCTACCATACAAATGTCTGGCTGTGTATACAAACACAGAGACAGGTCCCAGGCAAAGTACTCAAATGTTTTTAATTTAGTCAGTGTGTTTGTTTACAAAGGTTACATAAACCTCATTAATGAAACTGTATGGTTAACAGATTGGCAGATGGTTAAGAGAAAATTTGGTAATCCTTCTATTATCCTATTATCTAAAAACTGAAATGAGACTAAAATCATTATTCTTATGCATAAAATAACAGCCTAGATGAGATACAATAACACTGAAAGTTCTCTTTTTTCCCCTGATACTTTAGAAATTGTATTTGAGTACATGTTTCCCTCTATAACATCACATCACAAAATTAAATGACTGCAAGTATAACACAAGTGTTAAAAGCATTCAGCTCAGGTTAGTTAGTAAATAATGAGTGCTAATTCTTTGTAAAAAAGACTTTCACATTTGTTATCTGCAGTTAGATAACAGTCAGCCAACTGAACATGAACTGGGTGGGGGGTCATTTTTTATAGCAATATGGAAAAGCTTTTATTTAAATAAATAATAATGATGAAACAAGGTACACATATAATACTAACTTATACCAAGCCCTACTCTAAGGTCTTTTATAGAGATTTCCAGTCAAGATGGAGGTGTAAACACTTCTCATCTTTGCACAATTACAGCAAAAATTACAACTAGATGACAAAACAAATATCACACAAACTCATTAGAAAATCAAACTGTACGGAAGTCCAAAAGGAAAAGATTTAAAGAAGCCACACTCATCCAGACAGGGAGAAGGGGCAGAGATGCAGAGATACACACAGAGGATCAGCGAAATGGAGACACACAGAGAAGCTTGGGGACATGGAGTGGTGTGGAGAGACATGTAAGGGCAGTCCCATACCCATGTGTGGTGGATAAAAATTGGTAGAGATACCTCAGGAGTGAGGGAACCCAGCCCCACACCAGACCATACAGCCCAGGATTCTAGCACCAGGATGATAAGTCCCCATATAGCTTTTGGCTGTAAAAACCAGCGGAGGCTGGGGCAGCAGAATAAATTGCACAATTCTCAGGAGACTCTTCTTAAAGGGTCCACAATGGACTTAGGACTTAGATCCACCCATTCTTGGATTCAGCACCAGGGTAACAGCTGGAAGGGCACTGATGGCATACAGGGAGAAATTGAAGTTACTGGCAACAGGGCGAGTGCCAGGAGCCATCTTCCTCCTGGGAAAAACTCCAGAGACCAGGCAGTGGAATTGTCCCCTCTGCAAGCCCTCCCTCACACAGAGCCACAGAGTGGTGACACAGGTTGCTCTGCCCTAGCGATTACCCAAGGCTCCACCCCACACAACTTACAGGTGCACTTTTCGACAACAGGCCACAGTACTAAGACAGGGAGTCAAAACAGCACTACCTAATACACAGAAACAAACACAGGGAGGCTGTCAAATTGAGGAGACAAAGAAATATGGCCCAAATGAAAGAACAAATCAAAACTCCAGAAAAAGAACTAAATGAGATAGAGATAAGCAATCTATCAGATTCAGAGTTCAAAGCACTGGTTATCAGAATGCTCAAGGAACTCACTAGGTACTTCAAGAGCATTAAAAAAGACCCAGGCAGAAATAGAGGTTACATTAAGTAAAATAAAAATCTACAGGGAACCAACAGTGGAGGGGATGAAGCCAAGAATCAAATCAATGATTTGGAACATAAGGAAGAAAAAAACATTTGATCAGAAAACAAGAAGAAAAAAGAAGTAAAAAAAAAAATGACGATAGTGTAAGCAACCTTAGGGACAATTTCAGGCATTCCAACATTTGAATTATAAGGGTGCCAGAAAGAGAAGAGAAATAGCAAGAAATTGAAAACTTATTTGAAAAGAAAATGAAAAAAGGTTCCCTAATTTGCTGGAGGAAATAGATATACATGTCCAGGAAGCACAGAGAGTCCCAAACAAGTTGGATGCAAAGAGGACCACACCAGGACACATCATAATTAAAATGCCAAAGGCTGAAGATAAAGAGAAAATCTTCACTTGATCTTAGCCAAAAGGCTGAGAAGCGATAAAAGAGCCAATCTTAAAAGCAGCAAGAGAAAAGCAGATAGTTTACCTACAAAGGAGTTCCTATAAGACTGTCAGCTGGTTTCTCAAAAGAAACTTTATAGGCAAGAGGGGCCTGGCAAGAAATATTCAAAGTCATGAAAGACAAGGACCTACAACCTAGATTACTGTATCCTGCAAAGCTATCATTTAGAATGGAAGTGCAGCTAAAGTGCTTCCAAGACAAGGTAAAGCTAAAGGAATTCACTGTCACCAAGCCATTATTACATGAAATGTTAAAGAGAATTATATAAGAAAAAGAAAAAGATCAAATCTATGCACATGAAAATGACAATAAATTCACAACTGTCAACAACTGAATCTAAAAAAACTAAACAAACAAGCAGAACAGAAATAGAATCATAGATATGGAGATCATTTGGAGGATTAACAGTTGGGAGGGGGAATGGGGGACAGGTACAGGGATTAAGAAGTACAAATTGGTAGGTAAAGAATGGACAGGGGTGTATTAAGAACAGTCTAGGAAATGGATAAGCCAAAGAACCTATATGCACGACCCATGGACATGAACTAAGGAGGGGATTGCTGAAGGGAATGGGGGTACCAGGCAGAGGAAGGAAAATGGGGAAAATTGGAATAACTATAATAGCATAATCAACAAAATATATTTAATAAGATGATTTTTATAAATAATGATAAATTCATATAACAACTCACAAAACAGATACTATGCTATACCCATTTTAGAGATGAGGTACAGAGCAGGTAAGCCATTAGTTCAAGTTGACATAGCTACTAAAATGGTGTAGGAACACCATTTGACATAGCTAGGATTAGAACTCATGCAGTCTGCATCAAGAATCACAGTGTTTACACTGACTTATACTTATTAATTTTAATTTTATATTGCTTTTCCCTTCAAAGAATTAATGAGAATGCTTTTTTGACATATTTAATTTAAATATAATTTTCTCCATGTCAGGGATTTGTCAAATTTTTCTTAGACATTCAAAATAGAACCACAGGGGATAGGTGAGACCCATATTCTATAACTTGGCATCACAACTCCACTAGATTATAGGCTGCCACCTCTGTTAAAGAGATAGATCCACTTAAAGTTAATAAAATACGTCTCTGTATAATCATATATCTTTTGTTAAATATAAAATTATCTTTAATTTTACAAACCTAATTGTAGGTAAATAATAAATTAAGTTCAAATTATAATGTTAGCAATAAAAAAGAAAGCACAATATTATGATACACATATTTCAGCAAAAAAATTACATATTACTGTAGCTTCTATTTCTCAACCATGTGTGTGATTACATTTTTCAGCAATGGACACTGACTGTGAAAATGCAATACTCCTTCACATCTAAGGTTAATGTATACAAACAAGACACAGATTTATTGCTAAAGAATTTGAATTCTATTAAGCAGCTGATTTGCTTTACAGAAATTGCCAAAAAGTTTTAACTGCTTCTTACATTTAATAGCTATGTATTTTAAAAACCTAAAACATAATTGTAATACAAAAGAACTGGAAAAAATAAATTAACCATTTATGGAACTTTTAAAATACAGTTAGTTCAACACTGTTCAATACCTTGGATTTTGAATGTGGCTAATAAAAAGTACATCTTAATCCAATTTTAAGAGTGACAGCTTGGTGTCTCATGAAATTTTAAATTGTGTAAATGAATTTATCTGGAAATATAAGCAAGGGAATCACATTCATGAGGGCTAGAATAAGTGTGTGTACCTCAAGTAGAGCGAATTTCTGTTTGAGGTAATAATGGATCCACTTTCTGAGGCAAGTAAGAAATATTCCTATAACAAAGAATATTGTCACTTTTATACACCTTTACTAGTATGGATAAGAAAAAGTTGATAGCAACACAAAAATAATTCCCAGCTGTGCATATTATCATCATTACTGGTATTATTACAAATATAAACAACAAAAAATTGGTACTTTACATAGGCAAAATGATATCATCAGCTGTTAGTCACCAAATTTAAAGCATATAAAATAAGCCAAGATGAAAGGTTAGAAATAAAGCTATGTAATTTAGAAATGGGATCAATGTATTTAGTTCCTTCTCCTTTTCCCTCTTCAACTTTATCCAAAAAGAAAACAATCACTAAAATAATAGGATACAAAAAACTACCTTTTATTTAAGGGCATCTGGAAAATACCAGTTCACTCACAGACACACAAAACTGGAAGACTTTGACAGACCACCTAGTCAATATAGATAGCTACCTGCTCTTTCCTTAAAAATCACCAGGGAATGGAATTTCATAACCCTCCAACTTGTCATCTTCTTGATAGATGGACTAAGCAGTTTCTATATCTCATGTACAACAGCTACCACATTTGTGGGCATATAACGGAGGTTAAGTACTATGATTATAAGCAATATAAAAATTAAAGATGTGATGATAGAAACAACTAAAAATAGAATACTGTTGAATTAACATAGTAAGTTATTAGAATCTTATTAATTTTAAAAAGAGACTCACATAAGAAAAATATGTAATAGGGAATTAATTTTTATGAAGTGCATATAATCAAAGATAAAAAATTAATTACAGACTCAGTCAAAGAAAGGCAAATACCATATGATTTCACTAATATGTGGAATCTAACGAACAAAACAAAATAACTAATGAAATAGAAAAAGAGACATAGATGCATGGAACAGGCTGACATTCGTCAGAGGGGAGGAGGTACTGGATGGAAGTGCATCAAGGGATTGGCCAAAGAACGTATATACATAACTCATGGATACAAATAACAGTGTGATGGTAGCTAGAGGGAAATGGGGGTGGAACTGGTGGAGGTGGGCAAAGGGTGGGGGGGAAGCATTCGTAATAGTGTCAACAATAAAAATAAAGTTAAAAAAGATTATAGAGACAAAGTCTAAAATAATAGTTAATATAAGCAGATCAAAAATGATAGGATAATGGTAAACAATTTTTAGAAAAATACAGGATTATTCAATGACAATGGTTCATTTCAATCCACTTAGTCATGATTCTTAAAAGTACTTCGGCTAGCATATTCCCAAACATTTAACTGAGACTGACTTAAAATAATGGACCTATGCAGTAATATAAACATATAATGTAATTCATGTTTATATTAGAATGCATTTTCCAAATATAAAATATAAGGTTTAAAGCTTATTTTCAAAAATTCGTAAGTAGAAAGAATGCTAATTTTATCTGAATATATAAGCTGGCCAAATTCCAAAGAGTTATTATAGAAGTTAATTCAAATAATTATATTAGCACTTTAAAGGAGAGAAGAAGCAAAAAGGAACAACATTTTTCAACCCCTTAGGAGAACCAATAAAATTGATTTTAAAATAATCAACTACACATTTAATTTTCTTTGATACAAATTATACTATTGTAATCAAACAACCTTCATGGTCATCATAAAGGCAGTTCCAAACACCATAATTTTCAAATGTGGCATTTTTATTAATATACTGGTACTCACTGCTGCTATATTAAATTTAAATACCTTACCCTAAATTAAAATTCAAATCACACCCAATGTATCCAAATATTGTCATTAACATAATTTGATATTTTAATGACAGGTTTCATCAGAAATCTGTGCTGTTATTTTGTTGAAGATCAGTATCTTATACAAATAAATTCCCATTTAGGAAAAAAACACAAAGCAAAATTAAACAAGTACATGCTTTTGTCCTCTTAAGGGAAGTGCAACAACTAAAATTAGCTGGTAAATTTTGGGGGCACTCCTCAGACATTCAATGCACCAAATTCTCCTTGATGCTGTATAATTTATTAAAATGACAAGCTGACATCAAGTACCTCCAATGCAGAGAGACAGAAAGCACGTTCACAGAAAACGATTGGGAAGAAATCAAACGAGCTACTTTGGGAGGCAGAGGATATTTTCTCCTGGGCCTCCTCTCATAGGTAAGGACATTGCAGGACATAGGGAAGGGATCTTTTGATAAGAGCTAAGGGATGATTAAAAACAAAAACCTTCCTCTCAGTCTTTGTCTCTCTTCAAATTCTAAATGTCATTTGAGGTGTATATATACTGATAGTATCTCCAACTTAGAGAATCCAATTCTCTTATTCCTTTGTATTCTGAATTCACTTTCCTTATTGAATACAATATTAGATATTATAATGACCTTTGGTGTTGGGAGAATGAATTGTTTTGAACCCAGGCCAAGCCTGTTCTTCACTTGCAGAGCCCCACATGGCAGGTGGGCAAGAATAAGGTAATGAAAGTTATAGACAGAAATTGTATTTAACAATCAGCACAGTCTGGTTACCAACTAGTCAGAATAGATGCTCAGCCCTAAACAAGCAGTATCTGGGTACTACTTGCTAAATATTAGCCTTGACAATATGGGAATAATGCTTAGTTTGTTTGGGGGAGGAAAACAGTTTGATTCATTGTAAAAGTATCTATGTAAATTTTTCTCTAATTTGCATTGAACCTTCCCAAAGCACAAAAAAAATTGAAAAGACATGTTTATTGCTACTGATAAATCCAATTTACATTAAATATGAAAGGTGAAATATATGTACTATACAGGATATTCTTACATCAAGAAGAACATTCCTAAAGCTTGCTGATGATCACCAAACAGCAAAAGAAACTGTCTTTTCTAAAACCATCTAATTCTCTTCATTTTTCCCTTGAGAGAACCACTTTTCTCTGCCTTTTGTCTCTCCCACATTATACACCTCCTTTGTTTTCCACTATCTTCAAATCTTCATTACTCCACTCACCTCAATAGCATTTCTCTGCATTTCATTGTGAGCTAAACCCAATAATAAACCATTGGTAGAACCAATGATATCCTTCTATTAAGGAAAAAAAACACAACTTTTACAAATGACTTTAAAGAAAGAGAAAAGCACAATGGCATCTTATTGTCTGATTAAATATACTTGCATATACAAATAAAATGGTGTCTTGCTCACCTTCATTCAGTATTGTTTCTTCTGTACAACTGTATATTTAAATTATATTTCCAATTCAATTACAAATGTGTTATTTCAGCAACCTTACATTACTTTGGGTTTTGTGCACTAGCCTGTAATCTTCCATAACAGTTATTCTCTGGGGCAAATGCTAGATGTTACAAATTCTAACTTGTAAACAAATATAATAAACAAAAAAATTAACTACGACCTGTTTGTAAATCAGGGAATAGCTACACAGTATTTAACATGCTGTAGTTTTACAATGTTATAGGGACAAAACAAATGTAATTTTAATAGGTATATAACTAAAGAGGTAATTTTCCATTATCTCCATGATATATGCAAGCAAATGTTTTTAGTTTTATAGAAAATTTAACCTACTCTGCTTTATATTGTTCACTGTCATACTTCTGCATTCATTTCATAGTCTTTTCTATAATTACCAAGAATATAACCACAAAAACAAAAGTACCAGATCCTATAAAACATAATAATAATTACCACCCTAAGAGAAAGGTATTACCTCAAAGAATGGCAAAGTTAGGAGGAAAGTGGTTCTTGTTCTATTGAGCCTGATGATATTTTACAGAAAACTAATGTCTCTATCCCACCCAAAGCAAGTGTGACTTTATTATTGTATTTAAAGTTACATTCAAAGCTAGCATGAAATCCTTTGTGTGTTATCTGCTGAGTCATATTTAATGCACCAGTGCTCCTCATCATCCACAAAAATGATTAAGAATGGGATAGAATAGAAGTGTATTAGAGCTCATTTTTCTTTCTAAGAGCTCAAATCGAAGTATTGTTTTATTTACGTGAACTATAATCACACTATATGATTAAATACAATCCTATTTTCTCAAAATGTTTTAAGATTGTTATGTTGAAAATTATGCATAATAACTTAGCTTGCTGGAGAACTAAAAACAAAACTACCTTTGAGAAATATGTGATCTTGAAACTTCCAGTTTTTATAAGTAGAAAAGGTAGCTGGGGCTACTGTTTTTTCTGATTCACTTGAATGCCAAGAAGCAAAGGGGAAATAGACTGAGGCTAAGTGGTGCTATTTACAATATCCAAGTGCTGGAAACAGCTAAGTGCCCATCAGTAAGTGAGTGGATCAAAAAACCATCATACGTTTACACAATGGAATACTATGCAGCAGAAGGAAAGAAGGAGCTCCTACCCTTCACAACGGCATGGATGGAACTGGAGACTAATATGTTAAGTCAAATAAGACAGGCAGTGAAGGACAAATACCATATGATCTCACCTATAAGAGGAATCTAATGAACAAAATAAACTAACAAAATAGAACTGCAGGCATGGAAATAAAGAACAAACTGACAGTGACAGTGAGGAGAGGGAGATAATAGGGGAAGGAAGGGAAAGAGACTAGACAAAGAACATGTATGAGTGATCCATGGAAACAAACAACAGGCAATTGACTGTGGAAATGGGGGGTAGGTTGGGCCAAGGAGAGAAAAGGGGGAAAATTGGGACAAATGTAATATAATAACAATAAAAATATAAATAAAATTTAAATGTATAAAATTCAAAAATGAATAAATACAAAAATAAGAAATGGAATGCATGAAAGAGGGATCAAAAAAATGGATTTTATACAACCCATAAACTAATAATCTACCAACTTTTCTAAAAAAATTATCAGGGACTCTGAGAGGCAATATTTCCACAGGAAAATCACCCAGATATAGCCTAGGATGAAAGATAAGTAAATAGAATGGTACTCAGAAAAGAAGTATTTCCTCAAAGCTCATAGGCAAAAAAGTTCTAAAACCGTTAGAGATAGGGGTAAACTATACCACAAGTAAGTTTGTCAGGAGAGACAAGCCTCTTCTTCATTACATTTCTAATGTGTTTTAGGATGTCTGCAGAGGATACTAACTAGGAATGAAAAATATAATCTTTAAGACAATATTAACTGTTTATTTAAAAATATTTCAAAAGGGTAAAACATATAGTTATAATAAATATTTCAAGTAGGTTAAGGAATCAAAATTACAATTATAGAAAATCTGTCAATATTACAAAATTACTGTGATATCTTTAAATAAACTTGCTTTAATTAGAGTTATGTAGAACAAAATTATTTTCTAATGTTGTTATTTTGACAGTTGTATACTTTTAAACCTTCTGATAAATTGTGCTTTATCCAGTTTGGTACTTCTCTTTCAGGTAAAGGAATTGATCACAACCAATATCTAAAATTACAGTCTATAGGTCAAAATGTTGCTTATAATGATTAGTTCCCAAAAATCATGACACTGCCTAGTTTGGCTCAGGATGCCCATATATTGCCAGGATTAGTGTAAAGCAATGTCAAGTCGATAAATGTAAGCATTATGTGTTATTATTAATCATTAGACTGGTACTTTTTTATATTCTGTATTTTTATTGATGTTCAAATACACTTATCTCCATTTTCCCACCACCATTTCCCCCCACCCACACCTCCCATCCTCAATCCTACCCCACTTTGGCTTTGTCCATGGATCCTTTATACATGTTCATTTATGACCCTTTCCCTCCTTTCCCAGGTTATTTCCCTCTCCCCTCCCCTCTGGTTACTGCCACTTTGTTGTTAATTTCAATAACATCAATATCATCCACTTTTTCTTGAAATAAGGTTGCTATATGATATCAATGGCACAAAATTAAAGAAAAGGAGGTTATAGCTCTTGAGGGGAGTGACCTTTTATGATTAAATTAAAATTTAATTTAGAGCCATGAATGGTGTGACTCTGGGGATTTGTAAACCAAAAGGTCACCAGTTCCATTCCTGGTCAGGGCACACACCTAGGTTTCAGGCCAGGTCCCGGTAGGGGGTGTGCAAGGGGCAGCCATAAATTGATGTTTCTTTCCCTCTCTTTCTCCCTCCCTTCCCCTCTCTCTAAAAATAAATAAATAAATAAACATTTTTTAAAAATTAAAATTAGGAGTTCCTTCCGCCGTGTCTAGGGACCGCGCTGAAACCTGAACAGCCGCCTTCATGTCCCAATCTGAAACAAGTAAGGACACCAAATTTTGAAGGTTTAAAAAACAGCAACACAGGAGCGCACAGCGCAGGAGCTGCGGGCACTCACTGTGTGTCTTGGGAAGGAGCGCCAGGCCTGGGGAGGAGGCACTGGCTGGAGGAGTGCGAGCGGCAGCTGCCTGGCCTGGGGCCACTACAATAGCCAGGGCCAGCAGAGGACCAAGCGGCTAGAGTGACTTCCAGCCAAGATGGAGGCATAGCTGGACATGCTGTGCCTCCTCTCACAACCAAGATTAAGGACAACAAAAATATAGAGCCAAAAAAAAAAAAAAAAGATAACCCAACCAGGATAGAGAGAAAATTGAACTGTGTGGGAGTCCAACAAAAATAAACCCAGATCAGTGACCAGAAGAGGCCCTGTGACCGTGGGCAGCCCTGTGACCCAAGGTGGGCCAGGGACCAGGTCTGGGGGTGGCTCTGCGACTGGGGACGGCTGTGACTGGAGATGGACCTGCAACTGGGGGAGGCCCTGTGACCGGAGGTGGCCGAGTGACCAGGGACAGCCGAATGACCGGGAACAGCCCTGAGACTGTGAGAGGCTCTGCGACCAGGGACAACCATGTGACCGGGGGCGGCCAAGTGACTGGGAGCAGCTTTGTGACCAGAGGCGGCTGAACAAGCAGGGGTGGCCGAACGAACAGGGGTGGCCCCGTGACCAGGGGAGACCCTGGGACCAGAGGCAGCCGAGTGACCAGAGGCAGCTCTGTGACCGGGACCAGAGCATCTGTGCAACTGGCAGCCATGCAACTGGCGGAGGGGATTTTGTGGAAGATGCAGAGCTCACAGAGCTGACCTTAGGTGAGACAAAAAAAAAAAAAAAAAAACACCAGACCTGGAACTGTGAAAAAACCAGAGTTGGACCCAAAAAGGGAGCATCCCAACAGCTCAAACACTGGAAGCTGTGAACACCAGGATACCTGAAGGAGACTGCACCACTGAATCTCACAGGTATTCTACCACAGAACTTCACACCATAAACCCAGGGAGCCAGAACAGATCAATTTAAGAAGCTGAGGCTGACAAGAAGAGTCTCACAAATAATGGGAAAACAAAGAAACAATCCTCAAATTAGAGAAAAGGAGGAAGCCCCAAAAAGAATGCTAAATGAAATGGTGGTAACTCAACTATCAGATGTTGAGTTCAAAGCAAATGTTGTCAGGAAGCTCCATGAGCTCTCAAACAGCTACCAGAAACTACAGGGAAGCTATGATGAATTCACTGCAAACTATATCAACATGAAAAAGGAAATAGAAACTATCAACAAGGGCCAAGAAGAAATGAAGAACACAATCTCTGAAATGAAGAACACAGTGGAAGGAATGAAAAGCAGAAACGATGAAGCAGAACATCAGATCAGCAAGTTGGAGTACAAAGTAGAAAAAAAAACACCTAGAAAGAGCAAGAGAAGGAAAAGAGTCTCAGAAAGAATGAAGAGGGACTAAGAGAAATGCAAGACAATATGAAATGTAATAATATCCGTATAATAGGGATTCCAGAAAGAGAAGAAGAAGAGCAAGGGATAGAAAACCTATTTGAAAAAAGTTAATGATGGGAAACTTTCCTAATTCGATGAGAGAAAAAGTCACACAAATCCAGGAAACACAGAGAGTCCCAATCAAGAGGAACCCAAAGAGGCCCACTTCAAGGCACATCATCATTAAAATGGCAAAATTCCAAGACAGAGAATCTAAAAGGCAGCAAGGGAGAAAAAGGAAGTAAAATACAAGGGAGCCCTGATAAGGTTAGCAGCTGACTTCTCAATGGAAACACTCCAAGTCAGAAGAGAATGGCAAGAAATATTCCAAGTAATGAGAACCAAAGGACTGCAACCAAGACTACTTCACCCAGCAAGGCTTTCAATCAAGATAGAAGGCCAAATAAGGAGCTTCCCACGCAAAAGAACTCTAAAAGAATACACCTCTACCAAACCAGCTCTGCAAGAGATACTAAAGGGACTGCTTTAAGGAAAGGAAGGAGGAGAGAGAGAGGGAGGAAAACAGGCACAAAAATGACAATGAATAAGTACCTATCAATAATAATATGAACCTTAAATGGATTAAATACTCTAATTAAAAGACATAGAATACCTGAATGGATAAGAAAGCATAACCCACACATATGCTGCCTACAAGAGACCCACCTCAGGACAAAAGACCTACACAACTCAGAGTGAAGGGCTGGAAACAAATTTTCCAAGAAAATGGACAGGGAAAAAAAGTCAGGGTAGCAATACTCATATCAGGCAAAATAGACTTCAAAAGAAGAGCCATAAACAAAGACCCAGAAGGTCACTTCATAATACTAAAGGGAAGAATCCACCAAGAACACATAAACAGTGTAAATGTATATTCACCCAACACAGGAGCACCTAAATACATCAAGAAAATCTTAGAGGACTTCAAGAAAGATATTGACAGCAACACAACTATAGCAGGGGATTTTAACTCCCCACTGTCAAAAATGGACAGACCTTCTAAACAAAATATCAAAAAAGATATTGTGGCATTGAACAACACTCTAGATGAAATAGACTTAACTGATATATATATAGAGCCGTTCATCCCAAAGAAACTAAATACACATGAAACACTTTCAAAGGTAGATCACATGATAGGACACAAAACAAGCCTCAACAAATTCAAGAAAATTGAAATCATACCAAGCATTTTCTCTGACCACAAGAGACTGAAACTAGAAATCAACCCCAAAGGGAAAAACTCAAAACACTCAAAATCATGGACATAGAATAGTATGTTATTAAACAACAATGGGTCAAGAATGAAATTAGGGAAGAAATCAAAAAGTTTCTGGAAACAACCCAAAACTTATGGGACACAGCAAAGGCAGTCCTCAGAGGAAAGTTCATAGTGATACAGGCCTAGCTAAAAAAGATAGAAACATTTCTAACAAACAACTTAACCCTACACCTACAAGAACTTGAGGAACAACAACAAAGACAGCCCAGAGCAAGTAGAAGGAAGGAAATAACCAAGATCAGAGCAGAATTAAATGACATAGAGACTAAAAGCACAATTCTAAGGATCAATGAATCCAGGAGCTGGTTCTTTGAAAAAATAAACAAAATTGACAAACCTTTAAGCAGGCTCATGAAGAAAAAAAGAGAGAAGACTCAAATAAACACAATCAGTAATAAAAGAGGAGAGATTACAACTGACACCACAGAAATACAAAGGATTGTGAGAAATTACTATGAAGAACTGTAGGTGAATAAATTTGAAAATGTAGATGAAATGGACAAGTTTCCAGAAAAATATAATCTCCCAAAACTCAATGAAGAAGAAGCAGAAAGCCTGAACAGACCAATAATAGCAGAGGAAATAGAAGCTGTATTCAAAAAACTCCCGACACACAAAAGCCCTGGACCAGATGGTTTCACAGGACAATTCTACAAAGCATTTAAGGAAGAGCTAACCCCTATCCTTCATACACTATTCCAAAAAATCCAAAATGATGGAAGACTTCCCAACTCTTTTTACGAAGCCAGCATCATCCTAACCCCAAAACCAGATAAAGACATAACAAAGAATCTTCAGGCCAATTTCGCTGATGAACATAGACGCTAAAATCTTCAACAAAATATTGGCAAACCACATCCAACAATACATTAAAAAGATGATACACTATGACCAACTGGGATTCATCCCAGGGATGTAAGGATGGTGCAATATTCACAAATCAGTAAATGTAATACATCACATAAACAGGAGCAAAGATAAAAATCACATGATCATATCAATAGATGCAGAAAAAACATTTGATAAGGTACAACACCCATTTATGATAAAAACAGTCAGCAAAGTGGGAATTGAGGGAGCATTCCTTAACATAATCAAGGCAATATATGAGAGGCCTACAGCCAACATCATACTCAACGGGCAAAAACTAAAATCTTTTCCACTAAGATCAGGAACAAGACAAGGATGTCCACTTTCATCACTTCTATTCAATATAGTATTGGAAGTCTTAGCCACAGCAATTAGACAGGAAAAGGAAATAAAAGGCATCCAAATTGGAAAGGAGGAAACAAAACTATCATTGTTTGCAGATGACATGATAGTTTACATAGAAAATCCTATAGACTCAGCCAAAAAGCTGCTCGACCTAGTAAAGGAATTTGGCCAAACAGCAGGATACAAGGTCAATATGTGGAAATCAAAGGCATTTTTGTATACCAACAATGAAACAGCAGAAGCAGATATCAAGAAAAAAATCCCATTCGTTATAGTAAAAACAAACATAAGATACCCAGGAATAAACCTAACCAAGGAGGTAAAAGACCTTTATGCAGAAAACTACACAACGCTGAAGAAAGAAATCAAGGAAGACACAAACAAATAGAAACATATACCATGTTTATGGATTGGAATAATCAACATCATCAAAATGTCCATACTACCCAAAGCAATTTACAGATTCAATGCAATACCTATTAAATTACCAATGGCATATTTCACAGACATAGAACGAACACTTCAAAAATTTATATGGAACCATAAACAACCCTGAATAGCTGCAGCAATTTTGAGAAAGAAGAGCAAAGTGGGAGGGATCACACTACCTGATACCAAATTGTATTACAAGGACACTGCAATCAAAACAGCCTGGTACTGGCATAAAAACAGGCACAGGGACCAATGCAACAGAACAGAGAGCCCAAAATAAACCCAATTCTCTACAGTCAATTAATATTTGACAAAGGAGGCAGCAGCATAAAATGGAGTAAAAACAGCCTCTTCAACAAATGGTGTTGGGAGAACTGGACAGCTACATGCAAAAAAATGAAACTCAACCACCAACTTACACCATACACAAAAATAAACTCAAGGTGGATAAAAGATTTAAATATAAGCTGTGACACCATTAAAGTCCTAGAGGAAAACATAGGCAAGAAAATGTCAGATATTTCACGCAGCAACCTTTTTATTGATATATCCCCTAAAGCAAGGGACATAAAGGAAAAAATAAACAAATGGAATCTCATCAAAATAAAAAGCTTTTGCATGGCTAAAGAAAACAGTATTAAAATTAAAAAAAAAAGAACCGACTGCATGGGAAAACATATTTGCCAATGGTACCTCAGACAAGGGTTTAATCTCCAAATTATATAAAAAACTTACATGACTCCACTCTAAGAAGACAAGCAACCCAATCAAAAAATGGGCAAAAGACTTGAACAGACACTTCTCCAAGGAGGACACAGAGAGGATCCAGAAACACATTAAAAGATGCTTACTATCGCTAGCTATCAGAGAGGTGCAAATTAAAACCACAATGAGATACCACTTCATACCGGTCAGAATGGCCATCATAAACAAAGCAACAAACAACAAGTGTTGGAGAGGTTGTGGAGAAAAGGGCACCCTAGTGCACTGTTGGTGGGATTGCGGACTGGTACAACCACCATGGAAAGCAGGATGGAATTTTCTAAGAAAACTAAAAATGGATCTGCCTTTTGACCCAGCAATCCCACTGCTAGGATTATATCCTAAGAACCCTGAGACACCAATCCAAGAGATCCTATGCACCCCAATGTTCCTAGCAGCACAATTTACAATAGCCAAGTGTTGGAAGCAACCTAGGTGCCCATCAATAAATGAATGGATCAAAAAATTATGGTACATTTACACAATGGAATTCTATGCAGCAGAAAGAAAGAAGGAGCTCCTATCCTTTGCAACAGCATGGATGGAACTGGAGAGCATCATTGTAAGTTAAATGAGTCAGGAAGTGAAAGACAAATACCATGTGGTCTCACCTTTATCAGGAACCTAATCAACAGAACAAACAAACAAGCATAATATAACCAAAGACACTGAAATTGAGTACAGACTGACAGTCACTAGAGGGGAGAGGGGAGGGAAGATCAGGGGAAAAGGGGAAGAGTTTACAGGAACAAGTATAGAGGACACATGGATAAAAACTAGGGGGGTGGAAATCGGAGGGAGGTGGGGAGAGTTGGGGAGATGGGCTGGGATGGGAGTAAAAGATAGAAAACTGTACAAGAACAATAATTAAAATAAATTTTAAAAGATAAAGTCACAACAAAAAATAAAAAATAAACATTAATTTAGTACCCATATTCAATAATGATGACAAGCAACATCTTTGGAAATAAACTTCACTTGGGCTACTTGTTCATTGGAGAAGACAACACAAGTCAACACTATAACACCACGCTGCCATAAAAAACCCTTAAAAGTAGCAGTTAATTTAAAAGACTAAAAGTAATTGTGAGACAGCAGTCTGGGTACTTTAGAATAGCAATAAGCAAACAAAATACACTTTCAATAGCCCAGTTAAATTAACTGTTAGCTAACTTTATAAGATAACAAACAGCTTATCAATAAAATCATTAAGGACATATTCTCTTGAAACTTAGGGATTTAAAGATAAGGCACCATGTTTAGTAAATGCAATTTTAAAGGACTAACAGCAATGATTTACCAATATTAAAATTGGTATGAGTTAAAACCAATTATAGAAAACCATATTTTCCATCAATATAATAAATCATAAAACATACTGTACTTTACTGTTGTCATAATTTTCCATCACAAAAGCAAGCTCTAGAGGCTCTAAAAATCTTGGCAATATTTATTTGCAACCAAAATATTTCATTTTCCAGAAGAAAAATTTAAGGGCCTCAACAAATTAAGGTACCATCTTCAGGACCCGATGACTGCTTATGTTCATTGGCTGGTAGTTATATGTGCTCTCTCTTATCTATTAAAGAAGGCTAGAAACAATTCAGTGCACTATGTGATTCAATGGACTCAAAATGTATTGTTTTTTAATTTTTATTTTCTTATCCTCATCCAAGGACATGCTTTTCATTGTTTTTAGACAGCAAGGAAGGGAAAGAGAAACATTGATGTGAAAGAAACATTGATTGGCTGTCTCCAGTTTGTACCCCAAGCAGGGATTATATGCACCCAGACCACAGATGAGACCCATATCCTAGGTATGTGCCCTGATTGGCAATCAAACCCACAACTCTTCTGTTAGGAGATGATGCTCAAACCAACTGAGCCACACTGGCAAGGGCCAAAACATATTCCAAAAGGTTTACACATAGGTGTTAGATTTTTTTAAGACCTACCTCCCATATTTAAAGGAAGAAAACAGATTGCTTGAGCCTATCTGAAAAGACTTTTAGAAGCTCAGATTATGTTTCCACAGAATTCCATTTAATGTCTGTGTACATAAAATCATTAAGGTGAATAAAACAAAAGTAAAATATAAAACATTATCAAACAGGTTAAGGTATGTATTACTATCAAACATTACGGTCTGGTGTCATTTGATTACATGGAAGGCTTTTCTTAAATTATTCTATTTGTTAATATACCTGTACTGTTTTCTTTCCAACTTGCTTCCAGACCACACACTACGTGACACCTCTATAATCGCCAAAGTTTCACATGTCTACACAAAAAATTCATGAGTCTACTCTAAACAGGAGACATCAAAATCTGCTGCAGAAAAAGATTTGAAAATGTCTTACCCCTGATATAAGAAATACTTTGCAGAAATCCAAAACTGGCAGAATCTGTAGAAAACTGGCAGCTTCCAGTGTGTCTTGAAGGTTGTCCATATTAAGAGAAAGCTTTGCAGTATAAATGAAATCAATAATTTTCCTTAAACCGACTTTGCTCACGCCATGAAGCTTAATGCACATTAAATCTTGTTCTTTCATTCCACCTTAAATAAAAACACATTCAATTAAATGAAGGCAGATAATTTAATTAAGGTCAAACTCACTTCTGCTGCTAATTAGATACAATAAAATGAAGGAAAGTTTTTATTCTGTGTAAGCATTCATGTCAGAGTCAGGCTTCTGCATATTTTATAATTAGAGTACCTAAAAAGGAGTATCCCTATACTAATGGAGGTCTATATGATGTAAGGGCTTCCAAACTATTCTCCTGTAACTTCATATCTTTTGATGAACTAAAGATTGTAGTAGTGGGGCCCAGAGTCTCTGATGCCCATTCATGTATTCATCTGGAAAAGAAAAGCTGTGAAATAAAGAAAGGCAGAAATATGAAAAATGTATATCCATTTCCCAAGTTAAAAAATCACCACTCACAACCACACTTACTGGGTGCATATTCCTTTTGAAACAGTTTCTTCTTGTAAAGACACAGACCAAAAGAACTGAATGCACTTTAGAAATAAAAAGATTTAAACATGTATTTTTCATATTGTTTTTAACATGGATACAGAGTTTAAAAAGGCAACCTACCTGTGAACATGGCCTTGAAGTAATCACTAGCAGAGGCCATCATGACTCTATGCACAGGGAAGGCATCATCTGTGTCACCTGGCATCAGGGTCACATCACAAAGCAAGCCTTCAAGACGAAGCTGATCAAAGCCCTACAACAAGAACATGAGTTGCACCACTAATCAAGGCAAAATGGGTACATAAATTTCCACTGCTAAAAGTCTGTTTACATAATAATGTGTGTGCAACCTATTTGGAAAATAAAGACAACAGACTAATTACTCAAAAGAAGAAAAACCTGAACAGCTTACTTGATATTTAACAATGTTTATTTAATTCACTGCAGTAAAAAGATAAAATTAATACTAATTTAGATTAAGAACAAATAAGGAGAGAGGCATATACATTCATTTTTTAACACAACATTGGCTTTTACCTTGTTTTGAAAGACAATTACTATGTATACTTTCATTTTCCCATGTACAGAATTAGGGTGTCAGACTAACACTATTCCCATAATAATATAATTATTAATAGTCCTTTTACAGAACTTTACTGATACACCTTGTTCTTGTTTTATCTTGTTCTTTTTTTTCCTTTTGAGAAAGTAAGGTACAGAGCATCTATGTTGGCTGCAAGAAAAGGAGTTCCTTTCTGCCAGCTAGAGTGTTTTATCCCTTTGAGAATTAAGGATTGTGTTTTAGGCACCCTTGTACTTTGTACACTGATGTTGCTTGATCAATTATCTTTCAAGCTACAAGTTTGGGAGTAAATTATCTTTGGGAAAAAAGGATCCCAGGGAGCCCCAAAATGAGATATAATTGTCCTCGAATGCCTAAAGTCTACTGGAGAATTAACAGACTAGCAATCACAGAACAAATAGGTAATTGTTCCTTTGGTCTACTCTGGGAATAATGAAATACATAAATTTTATAATAGGTGGTATATTGCCCAAAAAAGATAATAGACAATTGATTAAAGAGGCACAAAATGAAGATTTTGGCAATACTGAGTTGGCAGTTTCAAAAATGGAAAAGTATTGTTATAAAAATCATGAAGATACCCATACAAATTACTAATAATATAATATAATATATAATGTAATACAAGAACTAATAGCAATGATTACTCTATCCCCTTCATATTTTAATGACCTCAACTAAAACTTTTATTTAAAGTTGTTTCATAGATTTATGAATCAAAAGGCATGACATACTGAAAATGCAGTTTTAGAAATATTGATCCTACACATGTGTTTATAATATAAATTTCAGTCTAAACATTTTCTCATCATAATTTTTAAATTGCTTTTTAAAGAAAATGCTTGGATCTATAGAACTGGAACTTCAAAGAGATAATGTGATCCAGCCACTTTCTCTCTGTAGGGAGACATATTTTTATTTCAAAAATATTTATACAATATAAATATACTTTAGATCAGGATTATGTTTCATATTTTTCTTTATCCAACAGTGACTGACATATGTTTTTGTTCACAAATATCAAATCTTTGAGAAATGTCCTTTTCTTTATAAACACAAACATTATATATCCACCCTTGCTTTTTTCCATTTTCCATTGCTAAATCATCTCCTGTCCTTGTTATTTATAAAAATAGATGTAAAAGGAGATATTAATTTTAGGGGAATATTCTCATGCAGAAGGCAAGAAGTGGCTTTTTTCAAATTCATATATGGAGTCTAAATTGCAGTAAGTATAAGGAGACTGCCTTTTAAATGTACATGAGCATTGGGAATAACTGAATGCAACCACTGGGAGTGGGGATGAGATGGTCAAGCAATTGAGAAAGAGGCAGACATTTCTCTAAACAAATTTCATACAGTAAGTCATCACTTAAAGTTGTTGATAGGTTCTGCAACTAAAGTGAAACAACATATAACAGAACCAATTTTACCACAGTTTAATTGATATAAACAAGGGTAGAGTTCCTATGGCATTTCATCAATGTTATAACAAAGTGAAGTTGAATAACATTATTCCAGGACCTAATGTACTCTAATCTTGTGGAAAATGCACACAAGAAAATAAAAGGGATGTCCTTCTTCTCCACAATTCTCATCTCCCCTCTATATAGTAGTCTGCCATTATCCATGGTTTCACTTTCCATGGTTTCAGTTACCTACAGTCAACCACACTCTGAAAATATTAAGTGGAAAATTCCAGAAATAAACAATTCATAAATTTTAAATTGCATGCTGTTCTGAGTAGTGCAATGAAATCTCATGCTGTTAGGCTTCATTCTGCCTGGGAGGGACCTGAATCATCCCTTTTTGTCCAACGTCTCCACCTAGTATATGATCTTTATCCATTAGTCACTAGGAGCCATCTCCATTATCAGATCGGTGAGAGAGAGAGAGAGAGAGAGAGAGACTACATTCACATAACTTGTATTATAGTATATTGATATAATTTATTATTAGTTGTCATTAATCTCTTACTTGTGCCAAATTTATAAATAAAACTTTATCACAGGTATGTATGTACAGGAAAAAAAATAGTGTATACTGGGTTCAGTCCTATCTGTGGTTCCAGGTATCCACCAAAGGTTTTGAAACATATGCCCTGTGGATAAGAGGAACTGTTTTATATTGTTCACTCATAAATATTTTCCCCTATTTAACTTTATAAGGACTCTCAAAGATACCCTGAAGACTTAAAATGTGTACTTTTATTATAAAATAATATTTCTTCCACCAAATTTTACTCATTTCTCGTGTCAGAATTCTAGACACATTTCTATTTCCATATGGTAGTCCACTATATACAAATACAGTTCTACATTACACAAAATTGCTTAAAGTTTCCAATTAGTCTTTTTGTATCTTTAAAACTGTTTCTCACTTTAAACTCAACTTCTTTCTGCCCCAATCTTTACCTTAGTTCTTTATTTTTCTATTTTCTCTAATGTTGGGTTTCATTCTTGAAGGTATTGTTGTCTGTTCTCAATTTCTATAGTCTAATGTTTTCCTCTTTGGCAAATCTCCCCATATCTTCTGTTTTTTTTTTTTTTCTTTTTCCTTACATTCTTTTGATGTGGGGAAAAACCTGAGCATTTTTTTAAAAAGCTTTAAATTTACCTAGTATACCAAAACTTCAAATGCTATTAAATAGAGGTAGGTACATATGTAATACCCTGAAGGACAGAATATTTTAAATAAGTTTCATAAATTTTAAAATAGTCATATTAAAATAGAAGAGGATATATATTGATATTACATAACTACAGTATAAAAACCAGATTAGCTACAAATAATTAATACCAAAACTTGGTTGGAGGTCAATAGCTTTCAAATTAAATATAGTGCCATTGTGAAAAAAGCTAGATTGACATTCTCAGGTATTAAAAAGCAACCTGATAAGCATATCTTTCCACTAAATCCTGCACTGGAAATAAGTTATTAGTGTATTCTATCTAGTTTTGATCAGTGAAATTTCAAAAAGAAAATGTAGTAAAAAAAGTGCATCCTTAATTTCAATGTCTCTTGTTATATTTTGCTTGCTTGTTTGCTTTGTTGATTAGGTTCCACTTATAGGTGAGATCATATACTATTTGGCTTTCATTGCCTAGTTTATTTCACTTAGCATACTGCTCTCCAGATCCATCCATGCTGTCACAAAGGGTAGATGCTCCTTCTTTCTTTCTGCTGCGGAGTATTCCATCATGTAAATGTACCATAACCAGAGACATTGAAATTAAGAACAAACTGACAGTAACCAGAGGGGGAGAGGGGATAATGGGGGAAAAGGAGGAAGGTTTGTCAGGAACATGTATAAAGGACACATGGACAAAACCAAAAAGGAGAAGGATCAAGGGTTGGAGGTGGGGATGGCTGGGGTGGGGGAAGTGTTGGTGGGGGGGAAATGGAGACAACTGTACTTGGACAAAAAAAAAAGAGGAAAAAAGAAAGTACATTTGGAGAAAAACAAAAATTATTATTTTTTAAATATTTTATTTAATTTTAGAGAGAGGGGAAGGGAGGGAGAAAGAGAAGGAGAGAAACATCAGTGTGTGGTTGCCTCTCATGTGCCCCCTACTGAGGAACTGGCCCCCAACCCAGACACGTGCCCTGACTGGGAATCTAACTGGCAACCCTTTGTTTTGCTGACCAGCACTCAATCCACTGAGATATACCAGCCCAGGCTGGAGAACAACAAAAATTATTAATGAAAATATTTTTATGAACAAAGATTAAGGAACAAAAAAAACCCCACAAAGTTAAGGAATGGGTGTAGTCCAATCTTTAAATAATTATAATATATTTGATCAAAACAATACCATAACCCTTCAATTCCCTTTTCCATTGGATCAGAACACCAGTCTTGGTGGTCATAAAAGAAGGAAAAATAATACTGAAGCTGACCTCACAGTGTTTGTATTATGCTATATAGCATATGGGTTAGTTTCAAACAAGGTAAAAAAATACCATAGCTATATATATTTTTTATGAGACTGCTCTTCATTTAATTCAGGGGACAGGAAAGAAACAGATGCACATCTGAAATAAATAGATAAACAGATTGAATATAAAAGTTTATATTAATACTAATTATACTCTGCTTTCATATAACACTACTTGGAGTTTAAAAATTTCTTTTTTCATTTTTGTTCAAGTACAGTTGTCTCCATTTTACCACCACTACTTTCCCCTGCCCACCTACCCCCACATCCCACCCTCCATCCTTCCCCCATGTGGCTTTGTCCATGGGTCCTTTATATGTTCCTTGATGACCCTTCCCCTTCTTTCCTCCATTATCATCCTCTCCCTCCCTTCTGGTTACTGTCAGTTTGTTCTTTATTTCAATGTCTTCGCTTATATAATGGAACAGAATAGAGAGGCCAGAAATAAACCCATGTCTCTATGGTTAATTAATATTCAACAAACGGGGCAGAAGTATAAAATGGAGTAAAAATAGCCTCTTCAATAAATGATGTTGGGAGATCTGGACAGTTACATGTAAAAACAAAATGAAACTTGACCACCAAATAACACCACACACAAAAAAAATCAAGATAGATAAATGACTTAAATATAAGTTGCAACACTGTAAAAGTCCTAGAGGAGAACATAGAAAAAAATCAGCTATTCCACAATATAAGTCTTTAAAGACTTCTCTAATCTGGCTCCAACTTAACTGTTCAACCTTATTTTTCATTATTTCCCTAAGTATTCTGAATCATCTTATCAAGTTGTTCCCCAGACTATCTGATTGGTAAAAACCCAAACTTACTCCTCTTTGAGTAACTTTATGTCATTATTTTTCATATAGAATATCCTCCTTCCTCCTAAGCCTAGTTCAAATTTGATCTCTTTTAGGGCATTATGCTAAGTGATGTAAGTCAAACAAAGACAAATACCATATGATTTCACTTATATGTAGAGTCTAAAAAACAAAACAAATGAACAAACTAAATAGAAACAAACTCATAGAGAACAGAGAATAAATTGAAGGTAACCAGATAGGAGAGGTGTTGGTGAGATGGGTGAAAGGATGAAAGGGATTAAAGAGTACAAATTACCAGTTATAAAGAGTCATAGGGATGCAAAGTACAGCATAGAAAATACAGTCAATAATATTGTAATGACTATGTATGGTATCAGATGGGTATTAGACTCATTGGGATGATCATTTTTAAGACATATAAGTCTAATCTTTAATATAATATTGTATGTCATCTGTAACTGGAAAATAAATTATTTTTTAAATAATTTTCCTTCTTTGTAAAGCTATCTGTAACCTAAACTCTAGAATAATCAGGCATCTGTAGTTTGGGTGTCACTTCTGTGTCTGGTGAAGATGAAGTTACAGAGACTGGATTTACTTTACCTCTTGAAACAACTTAAAACCAAACAAAATATATGAAAAAAAGTTTAAGACTGGATGAAGGAGAAGGGTCTGTGCATGACAACAAATGAATTACATGAGCCCCATGATTGCTTATTGCCTGGAGTTTCCAGTTACAGGCAGTAGGAACCCAGGCAAAGCCTTGCATCTTTCCAGGATTGAAAGTCTGGTTAGGGGGTGGGAGTGAGTGAAGGCAGCTAGTTTTTTTTTGTTTTTTTTTTTTGTTTGTTTGTTTGTTTTTTTTAGTGTCATCTATTTTCTCTTAATTTTTATTTTTTATTTTTATTTTTAAATTATTTTATTGTTGTTCAAGTACAGTTGTCTGCTTTTGCTCCCCACCACTCCCCGCCACCCCAGTCATCCCCACCTCCCTCCCCTGATTCCACCCCACCCCCTTGGTTTTATACATGTGTCCTTTATAGTTGTTCCTGAAAACCCTTCACCATCTTCCCCCCATTATCCCCTCCCACCTCCCCTCTGGTCACTGTCAGGTTGTTCTTAATTTCTATGTCTCTAGTTATATTTTGCTTGCTTGTTTGTTTTGTTGATTAGGATCCACTTATAGGTGAGATCATATGGTATTTGTCTTTCACCACCTGGCTTATTTCACTTAGCATAATGTTCTCCAGTTCCACCCATGCTGTCACAAAAGGTAGTAGCTCCTTCTTTCTTTCTGCTAAGGCAGTTAGGTTTGCAGGGGAGAATACAAGAGGAGAGATCTGCACAGAAAGTGACAGAAATCTAAAAACAGTCCCCCTGAAGTATTCAGGATAGTTCTGATCAGTGCATTTGACTGGGGAAAGAAATATCAACAAGGAACACAAGGAACACTCTCCAAGGCTCACAAAAGGCTGAGAATAGTTCCTATTCAAAACACAAGGTGGAAACTTTCTAATTGTGGGGCTTTAGGTAGAGTACTCAAAAGAATTTGTCTTAGTACTAGGGAAAAGTTTGCCCTAGAAAAAATGGTGCTCTGATTCTACCTCACAGAGTTTAAAAGTAAATGTAAAATGTGTTAATGATAGCAGAAGATTGGGGAAGAAATCAGAATGCAAAGTGCCACCAAACTGAAGGTGAGTGAGCACTCCTCTCTACCCCCTACATTCTTCCACCAGTACACTCCAAACTAGATTTAATGCATCATGTAACCTGGATGCAGTCATCTAGGAGCATAGAAGGCTCTAATTCTGGCTTGAAGAGCAGGAAAGAAGATTCCTAAAGCTCAGAGAAAGTGAAGAAAATCCATTTTACATTTTTTCTTCTCTTTTAAGTCCCAATCTCCTAGGAATTCCAAAAGAGTAGTTGTGGCAACAGTGAAAGTGGTGACAGTGGGGATGACAAATACCTAAAATTCTGAGGGAAAAGAATCTTCATCATTGATCAGAGGAGTGGTATAGTTCTTCTACAGTGAATACCTGTCTGTATTTGGACCAGGATAGGGGTTCAGTTATGGTCAGTGCATAGCAAAACAGTATAAATAAAGCCCCAGCTTTCAGGCCAGGGGATCAAAAAGAGAGGCCTAGGAAATTAGAAAGAACTCAAGAGATGGTGGAGTGTGGAAAAAGAGACCACACAAAATTCCATACAATGGAATACTAGTCAACCATAAAAAAGGAATGAACTATTGATAAACATAACAAAGGAAATAGATCTCAAAGATATTAGGTGAATAGAAGCCAATCTGAAAACTTATAGACTGTTTGATACTACTTATATTCTCAAAAAGACAAAAATACAGTGACACAAAACAGATGAGTAGTTTCTAGAGTTTAGAGGCTGGGACGAATATGACTACCAATGGTAATATGTGGGGGTAACTAAACAGTCCAGTATTATAACTGTGGTGGTAATTACACACAAAAATATATTTGTTAAAATTCATAAATATATACACCAACAAAAATCTATTTCACTGCATATTAATTTTAAAAAATTAAAAAGTAAAAGTAAAAAGATGTCAAAATAGATGTCAAGCTAACGACTAGTTAAAAGAAACCTGGCATGACTATAATATGAGACAAAATAGATTTAAGAACAAAGAATATTTATTACCAGCCTGGTAAAAGATTTCAGTTTCCTCCTTAAAAAACTAGAAATGGAAGAGCAAATTAATCCAAAATTAAGTAGAAGAAAGGAAATAAAGATCAGAGTGGAAATTAGTTAAGTATAAAACATAAAAATAGAGAAAAAGCAATAAAACCAAAAGTTGGTTCTTTGAGAAGATCTGTACACCTGATAAAACTCTAGCCAGAATGATTAAGGGGAAAAAGAGAGAAAACACAAATTACAAAACCAGAATTGAGAGAGGTGTAGAGGTGTCAGTACTAAAGACTATATAGATATTAAAAGGATAATAAGGAAATATGAACTGTATGCCAAAAAATTCAACAACTCAGTTGGAATGAGCAAATTCCTTGAAAGACACAGCTACCAAAGATTATTCTAGAAGAAATAAGTAACCTGAATTGAATTTTGCTCTACTATAAAATTGAATTTTGACTGGTGGATTCTACCAAACATTTAAGGAAGAAATAACACCAATTCTACACAAACATATCAGGAAAGTTAAGAGGCAGAAACAAGTCCCAACTCATTCTCCAAGGCCATACTATCAATATCAGACAATGATAAAAAAAAAAAAACCTAAGGGAGAGAGAAGATGGCAGAGGATTAAATGGAAGACACACTAACCTCATCCCAGGACCAATCTGGAATTACAACTAAATTGTGGAGAAACCACCCAGAACAAACAACTGAACAATAGCAGGAGAGAAGCTTTATAACCTTGGACACACAGAAGAATCACCTTCAGCACTAAAGCCTGGTAAGGAGTGTGGTGGAGACTCAAGAGGTCTGACTGGATGCCCACAGGTGGCAGCTCCAGAGAGATAATTAAGCAACTAGTTGGATGTCCCTGAGAAGTCTGGTATCCAAACCCTAAGCTAGGTTTCCCAGCCTAGAGCACCAGAGTCCAAAAATACACAGATAACAACTGGTGGTGAAAAGCAGCAGGGTTACTCTCTGCCAGAGACAGAAGGCTGGAGATGCAAGGAACCATTTAAAGGGCCAACACAGAAATTTTCATTTGCAGCCACTTACCCAGGAAGCCAGGAAAAGTGTGAGCAGAGTGGGCTAGAGTCACCTAAGGAGATACTGGGGACAGAAGCTTTGGAGAGAGAACTGAGAGCAACCTGGTGCTGAGTCATCCTCTATACTGAAGCAGTCATCCTGGTCAGGCAGGCCACTCCCCTACAAGCCACTGCAGCCTGAGGGGAAACAATAGTCCTGACCCCAGAAGAGACTCTGCCCTGGCCCTGTGGTGTTTAAGCCTGACTGCTGAGTGCAGAGAGACTGGATTAAAAACTGAAGGAGTCAGCCACAGACAACAGATACCTGGCAAAGGAGGCAGGGCAGAGTGCACTAGAGATGCTAGAGGAAACACTGGACACAGGCTTTGGGGAGAGACCTGAGAGAGTAGCCACCAGGATCCTGGTACTGAGTCATCCCCCATATAGCAGCAGCCATCTTTCTCAGGCAGACCACTCCTCTCCAAGCAGCAGCAGCCTGAGGGGAAACAACAGCCCCCATCCCAGAAGGAATTCTGTCCCACCCTACAGGGCTTAAGACTACTGCTGAGTGCAGAGTAACTAGATTAACAACTGAAGGAGACAGCCACAGACAATAGATCCCTGGCAGTCTCAGAGCAGGCTGCCTAAGGTCAGACAGGTTCAACATCTGACACAACCAGAGGTAGATCCAGAAATGAAAAACAGTGGTAAATACTAGAGGCTACTAAGACAAAATCCACTGTGTTCTTTTCCATGACTGGTGATATTTTTTTTTCCTGCATAGCTTTGTAAAATTCATTTCTTGTCCATAAAGTTTGTGCATATTAAGTCATGAGATTTTACACTATAGTTTATTTCTCTCCTTTCTTATAATAGTCCTAATCTTTCTATGCCCCTATTAATACTGGTTCACTTGCTACTGACACTGGGATTGCAGTGAGGAAGATATTTTTGTGGGTGTGGGCTTGTTTCCTGAGCTTTGTGGTTTTCTTCTGGCAGCAACTACACAACAACATACAAGACATGGTGGGCACAATGACCCTCAGTCAACCAGCTGGAGGGAAGGACTGACCAAGGAATGATTCAACAACAATCAAAACTCAATTATATCCAGAGAGCCAACATAAATGACATAAAGGGCATCTCAAGAGCATCAAGTTCAGGAGATCAAGGAGACAGCATCACTGAATCTTACAGGTATCCTACTATAGAAGCTCACACCACAAAGTCAGAAAGTCAGAACAGATCATGAAGCAGAAATAAACAAGAAGAAACTCACAAATAGGAAGACAAAGAAACAACTCCCAAATGAAAGGAAAGGAGGAATCCTCAGAAAGAATGTTAAATGAAATAGAGGCAAGTCAACTATCAGATACTGAGTTCAAACAGTGGTTATAAGCAATCACAGTAAGCTCAGTGAGAATTCCAAAAACTACATGGAAGCTACAAGGAACTTACTGTATATTACATCAGCATGAAAAAGGACATGGAAACTATCAACAACAGCCAAGAAGAAATGAAGAATACAATTTCTGATTGAAGAACACAGTAGAAGGAATCAAAATCAGGCTAGATGAAGCAGAGGATCAAACCAGCGACCTAGAGGACAAGGTAGAAAAAAACATCTAGAAAGAACGAGAAAAGGAAAAGAGGCTCAGAAAAAATGAAGAAGGGTTAAGGGAACTACAAGACAACATGAAACGTAACAATATCCGTATAAGAGCAATACCAGAGAAAAAGAAGAGCAAGGGATAGAAAGCCTGTTTGAAAAAGTAATGATGGAAAATTTCCCTAATTTGATGAGAGAAAAAATCACACAAATCCAGGAAATACAGAGGGCCTGAATCAAGAGGAACCCAAAGGGGCCCACTCCAAGATACATCATAATTAAAATGGCAAAATTCAAAGACAAAAGAGAGAATCTTAAAGGTAGCAAGGGAGAAACAGGAAGTAACATACAAGGAAGCACCAATAAGGCTAGCAGCTGATCTCTCAATGGAAACACTACAAGCCAGAAGGGAATGGGAAGCAATATTCCAAGTAATGAAAAGCAAAGGCCTGCAACCAAGACTACTGTATCCACCAAGGCTCTCAATTAAAATGGAAGGTAAGCCAGGAGGTGAAAGACAAATACCATATGATCTCACCTTTAACAGGAACCTAATCAACAGAACAAACAAACAAGCATAATATAACCAAAGACACTGAAATTGAGAACAGGCTGACAGTCACCAGAGAGTAGAGGGGAGGGAATTTCAGGGGAAAAGGGGAAGGGTTTAAAGCAACAAGTATAAAAGACACATGGACAAAAGCTAGGGGGGG